>JAQIXU010001791.1:0-15131 GCA_034701245.1 Strigamia transsilvanica | reverse complement strand
TTAGTCAATCCTTATATACCCTCTGGTCACATGACCGGATTAGGGGCAAGGGGAACACTCTGATTTGCTTAGCCCCTAGTCACATGATCAGGGGAAGGGGTTCTTACCCTCTTCTCAGAAGGGATTAACCAAAGAGGGGAGATAGTTTCCTTCAAAAAGGGATTATCTCAGGAATGTGTGTTGACCTACACACTCTAAGAACCCAAAATAAGCAAATATTAAATTCTTATTAAGATAAATAAACATTTATTTTATTCTTGTTCACTACACAAATTAAGTGTATTTAATTTATACAACTTTTCTTGGTTGATCCAATCTGGATCACCACAAAGTTTCAATGCGATGGCAAAGTTCTGATGGTAACGAGGGAGTTGCCGCAGCAACTCCATAACTCTTGCTATTGAGGGGATGGAATGCCATAGCAATTATAAATGCATTAAAATTTTTGAATATTTTTTCATATTGGGCTGCTTTGAAATTGAATCGTCCTGTGTTTACGACTTTGCTCATTTTAAACTGTATGAACCTATTTTGTATCACGACAATAGTGCATAAATAATTGTTTTGTCATTAAATGAAAAAATAGTAAGTTTTAAATAGAATTAAAGTAATGTGCTACAAGAAACTAATTTTGTGTGCTGCAATTTAATGATAATTGCTTTGAAACTCGTTATTAGAAGCTAGAATAATCGAAAATAAATTCTGTATGTTATTTTTGGTCAGTGATTACAGGCAGGGGTCCATTGGACTCATTTATGATGTGGGGGAAAACAACTAGTGACCATGAAAATTCTCCATATTTTGTTCTATTATAAACTTGACAAACTTCAATTACTCTCATCCAACCCAAACTGCATAAAAAAAGAGCATGTACCTATAAGACCACACGGTAGCAGTGAACCTGCGTGACATAGTCATCTGGGTTAAAAGCAGTGTAATAAAGAACATAAAGAACATAAATAACACATGTTACTTTGTTTTATTTTTATTCTTTTATTTTAATTTGTTTATTTTTATTTTTAAAATTTTAATTATTTTTTTATTCTTTTGTTTTCTTTTGTTTATTTTTATTTTTAAATTTTAATTATATTTTTATTCTTTTATTTTATTCATTTTGTTTATTTTCATTTAATTTAATTTTAATTTTTATATTTTATTCTTTTTGATTCTATTTTATTTTATTTTATTATTTTATTTTGTTTTATTTCAAATTATTATGTGTTGCGTTTGTAATTTTCATATTTCTTTTCCATCCCATCGCACCTTTGGCTTATTGAGCATCGATGATTGTTTTTCCTCCCACTTGTCGTCCCTGCTTGTGTTAGCCCCCCCCCCTTACCCCCAATGTTGCGTCACTTCCACCATGCATTGTTACATCACTTCTGTTGAAGGCTTCACACATAAATTGTTGATAAAATGGTGAAAATAGGTTTACTACAGATGTTAATACATCTTATCACATTCACAATTAGTTACAGGATGGATACAGGATGTGTACAGAAAAACTTACACAGCAAGTGAGTCACTTGACATCTCTACAAACTTAGCTTTTTACAGGGTATTAACTCTACATTACAAATAACTTAACTACTTCTGTCATGCAGAAGAATCACTCCAACGCGACAAAAGAAGTTTCACTTCAAAATTTTGTTGTTACCTAGTTTTTAATCCATAAAAATTTCACTGTGACTGCCGCTCCATAACCCATTTGGACAACAAATACTGGTCCACCACATTGCCTAATTTAAGAAGCTCTGATCTAGACAAGAGGTTCTTAACTTGTTGTATGATAAGTGATGAATTAATAATGAAAACAATATTTTGCGTCATATCCGATTAGTTTTTCCAAAAATATTGACCTACTGGTACGCGTCACCATATTGTACTCTACTAACAAGTACACCATCTTAAAAAGATTGCGAACCTAAGAGAAACTTTTCAGGAGCAGAGACAGGGCCGGCCGGGCAATAAGCGGGGCCTAGTGCGAACGAGCCCAAAACGTGACCGAAACATGACCAAAGAGCCCGAAACTTGAACAAAACGTCACCAAGCAGCCCAGCGCGGGGCTTTCCAAGCGCGGGGCTGTGTGCGGGCGCACCGTTCGCACCACTGTCCGGTCGGCCCTGAGCAGATATATAGGTTCTCGCAGGAGAAGGATCCAATGCGGCTGCGGGGGCCCCCAAATTCCAAAAATAAAAATAAATTTCCCAAAAATAATATTTAAAAAATGTTTGAAAAATTCTTTCTCAGTTAGGGCCCCGAAAATGACTGCTTCCAGACCATAAATTCGCTTTTGAAACTTTTCATTTTTTTTTATAGTTTTAACACTAACCTTGTTGATGATGAATAAAAAGAAGCAGAAAATGTAGGAAATACTTAGCCATTATAATACTCTTCGAATTCTGTTTGCTAGAACCTCAAATGAAATAGAAAATGAAGTTGTTGCTCTGTTTGTGGAATCCTTCGATAATCTGTGGGGTAATGGTTTCATCACATGAAACGTATAGTTTTTTGCACTTTGTTATTTATACGGTAGAAAACCTAATAAGCTTATCAGGCAATCTAGTCAGACCTCGAGTAATTGTACTAAAACATAATGGTTTTTTTTTTAATTGGTCGTGTTTGCGTGGATGGAAATTGAAAGTTTGGATCGATTGAATAAAGTGAACATGCACAGTCACAAGGCGCATTCAAAAACGTTTAAATGATCGTTTAAACCTGTCTAGGCGAGCTTCTGAACAGATTTTCGTTCAAAAGTTCGTTTAAAAATAAATGACCTAAATAGGTCGTTTAAATCTCCATGGAACGAGTTTTCTTGTTTAAATGTATTTTGTTGGCAGTCATTTTGAATTTCAGTTAAATCGACGATGAGAATTGCGAGTAATGTACAGTCCATGATAAAATGATAAGTGCAGTGTGCACCCCATTTTTTCATTATTCTTCTGCAATGTGTGCATGTAAACTTGAAATTTAAATCAAAAGTGTAGAATTGTGATACAAATAAATACTGAAACTTATGGGGCAATTGATAAACAAACATAAAATTTATTGCAAAATAATGACAATTGAAGTGAGACAAAATGATAAGTGCACTACAGTCAAACTGCAACAACTAACAAAATACTGTAGTTTACAAAATGAACTTCTATGAATGGATGATGATAATGATAAATAGTTAATATAAGACTAAAACTGTAAAAACAGATTTTGTATTTGTCGGTTTTTAAACTTACAACATGGTTTAGAACTCGTGGACCCCAAAACTCAGGAAATCTGCGGGTTCGTGATACATTCCCCAAAAAAATATCATCCGCGTTTTAACTTTTGCTATTTAGAAACCACAGAATTCCAAAATAAAAATCAAGGTTTTTGAATTGAAGTATTTAAATGCGCGGTTTTTAAAATCGTGTTATTCAAATGCCACTTTTTTGCACTAAGTACCGTGTTGAAATCAGAGTTACAACATGTGTTTATGCAAGAAAAATGTGATTACACTTGGAAAACTAAGATTATGCACAAGCAGAGATGGTCTTCCTAGGACGCCTAACACCCCAATTTTTCTTTAATGTTTTATCGACACCAGTAAAATGTGGTCTTTTAACAGTGGAAAGGGGGGGGGGGGAGGCTCGTGGAACTTGCCTAGGTCAGCTCTTCTCAAAGTAGTCCCCCGCAGTTGGTGCTGGTCCACGAACAAAATGCTGCCGGTCTACCACTTTGCCATTGAAAAGCAAAGATTATATACCACATGCTTAGTAAAGCAATGTTAAAATTAGTTTGTACTTTGGGGTCAGAATGTGTACAAACTGCAAGAAAATTGGGTTTGTTTTACATAAATGTTAGTTAATTCTAGTTTTATCGAAATTTCTCTTAAACTGAATATGATATCGGTCCGTAACACATTGGGACAACAAATACCGATTCGCCACATTACATCGTTCGAGAAGCACTGGTCTAGGGCCTCGCAGATGCCAAAACTGACGTTGGTCAAAACCATTTTTTAACCATACTGTAATTATATTTGATAATTTGGGTTTGACAATATTGTCTGTCCACTTCCAGTACTGCAGTAAGAAATCCTTCAATCATTCCGAATTTCCGAGGGGCTTCCGAACAGCATAAATAGAAAAAAATTACAAAAATTAACTTACAGGATTTTTAACGAATACTAATCGAATGAATGTTTTGTGCAAAGGCCATTCGAGTAGTTGAATATACATTTGTTAGCATTGGGAAATTCAAAAGAGATGTGTTTCAAAAATCGAAAACTCACATTTTCACACCAAAAAAAGGGTTGAAATGGTTAAAAGTTGGTTGAATTTGTGTAAAATCGTGTTATAAAACTGGTTGAATGAGTAAAAACCGTGAAGAAATGAATTAAAACCTTGAAGAAATGAGTAAAAACCGTGAAGAAATGAGTAAAAACGATTAAAATGTGGAAAAATCGAAAAAAAATTGAAAAATGATCATTCGATTTTTGTCTCGTTAATCCTATAATCCTATAATCCGGATTTCAATTCGGCGAAACGGGACATCACCATGACAACACCCAATAGGAGGAGAGCTACACTTACACTAAAACAGACTTTAGACACTCTTAATAAGTGTGTTCAATCAAAACTCAATTCTTTCAGTCCTTGCTTTAAGTAGTTTAAGGAGAAGTCAATTTGTCTTTTCAAGATTGAATGCACTTATTGTTTGGGATTACGTTCCATTAGTGGCATCCTTAGGGGGTTGCGGGCCGCACTGGGTGACACCATCACAGGGGATGACACTAAAATGAAAAAAAATTATCAGAAACAAAAAGCTGCTAAAAAAAGTAGGGCGGGGGTAACACCTAAATGCAAAAAATATTTTTAAAAAAAAAACTGCAAAAAAAAAGTCAGGAGGGGGTGACATCATGAGTTACTGCACTGGATGACATCAATCCTACTGACGCCTCTGCGTTCCATGCGGAAGTCATAATTTTTGGATGTGGATAAAAATTGGATGCTTCGATTGAATGTATTAAGGACTTCATTTGGATGTCCTAGAAAAACAGGTGTAAATGAATTTCATTTTATTAGTCTTACATCGTTTACCAAAAGATATAATTCTGCCATTTTACACCATTTTTACTCCAGTTACACCTCATAATGCTAATGATGCATCATTTAAAAAAAGGTGCACATCATGCATGCTTTTACACCTTTTTACAACTCTTATTTCTAGCAATGTGTATAGGAGTAGATTTATACGTTCTCACACGGCAAGGGCCCCATTTGGCTGTGGGGTCCCCCGATGTACAAAAAAAATATCTGATAACAAATTCATACCAATTATGCTATTTGGTAGCTCGTTTGGAGTTTTATTGCTGAACTTGGCTAAAACTTGATATCTATTTTCTTCAAAACAAAGCATTTGTTAAATGGGATATTTTAAGCATGCCAATAAAATTATAAATATTACTCCCATAATATTGTAAAAAAAAATCATTTTTTAACGAATTTTATATCCTTTTATTTATTGGGAGTAATGTGATTTTAATGGCACATTATATCCGCTTTCATGTGGTCAAATGTCTATTGAATTACAATATCTAAATTCAGTTCATACTTTATACCGAACAAGAAGAAACGTTTTCCAGTTTTCCAGTTTTCTTGCATTTTTTTGGTTTTCTGAAGGTAGAGAGATTTAAATTTACATTTTTATTTGATTAACTTTACGTTTATTTATTAATATATTCAGTTGAGGAAATGAAACGTTCATCTATGGTAACTTTGTTTTGGTTGTTAATGGTGGTGATGATAGTAATAGACGAAGTTACATGTAAGAAGAAGAAGAAGGCGGCAGCTAAAAAAACACCTCATGCTCGAAATGTGGCGCACAAGAAGAAAGGCAAAGGCGCCGCAAAGAAACACCATAAAAGATCAATCGATGATGGCAAAAATCAACCTATTCAATATGTGTCCACTTCTCTTCCAAAGATACTACAAAAAGTGTGATATAAAAAAAAAAAATTCTAATACGGCAATATTATAACTGTATTATTATGAATTTATCTTGAAATAAAAGTTGTCCAAATTAAATTCATAGTGTAATGATTTTATGTATCCAGATATCAGTTATTTTACACCTCACAGCAATAAAAGTTATATCCTGTAAAGAAATATTTGTTACTTAGTTATTAAAGCGTATTGTTTTTATTACATTGCACATATTTCATCAAATTGAAATTATGTATTTTTCCAGTGCTATCTTGAATGTTATCGTTGCTTTTATGTTATTTTATTGTTCTAATTGTTATCCAGCAAAAGCCAAGGTATTGTAGTCAGCGCTTCTCAAATTGTGTAATGTAGGGCAATGCTATTTTTTGTCCCAATGTGTGTTACGGACCGGTATCATAATCAGTTGCAGTAAAGTTTTGATGGAACTAGGTCTAGGTAACATTTATGTATGGTGTGATGTCAAAATAACAAAGTTATTTTAACATTGCTCTACTAAGCCTATATAATCTTTGCGTTTCAACGGTCTGCAGAGCACCACTTTGAGAGGCGCTGTTTTAGTACATACAATAATCACTAATAAATAACAAATTTAATGCTTTTTACATTCTAGGACCCATTAGCCTATAGTTACAAAGCTAACAACGGTGTTTGGGTCTTCATACCCCATTCAACAAAAGAGGATTTTCTAATAGTACATGGTGAAAGACAGGAAGATAATGACGGTGATGATGGTGATGATGATGCCGACGGTTACGACTCATTTATACATTTATCAGACATTGATTTGTCAGATTTGTTATTACGTGTGGGGAGAAAATCGAGAAACACTTTGAGGAATGAAATAAATTTGTCCGATGAAAGTGTGGATGATCCAGTCGTATCAAATTTGGAATCATTGTTCTTACTGCAGAATCAAATTGAAAAAAATCAACCAAAGCGATTTGTAATAATTAACGACGATTCTGATGTTGACCTTTCAGACTCTGACTTAGCTCGATTGCAGAACACATTTGCAAAGAGAGGAAAGAAGCGATCTCGTTCAAAGCATTCATCCAGAAAACATTTACATGACAACGAACCGTCAGCCATGGATCTGGTTCGATTGCAGGATGCAATTAAAAGAAAAATACAAATTTCAGCGAAGATGGAAACTCAAACAGGCGACAAGTTATCTGATCATGCTCCTGACCATCCATCAACAGCGAAGTTGCTTGAGCGGAAAAGTCCACGAAAAACTGAACTTCACGATCATCGCAGGTCTTCAGAAGCTGAAATTTCTAATCGAGACGAAGCAACTTCATTTATATTGCTCCATGGGTAAACCCCTGTATTAAAACTTGATTAATAAAATTGGTTTTGAAGATGATTCAGATGAATAGATTATTGAGAAAGTATTTACAGCCGTGGTCATAAATTCTTCCCTGCCTAGCTTCAAACCCACATGCAGAATAAGCTTTTTCAGCTGTGTCCACCAGAAGGTGCAAAAACTCATTGATTCTTTGTGACAGGTTGGTGGAAACGATGAAAACGAACTGGATAATTAAAATAGATCAAAATAACGAGAATGTTGAAAAAAAAGAACTCAAATATACCTACAATAACCAATACACAACAGATGGCGCAGAAGTCACTTCTATAAGTCAAAGAAGTGACTAAAAAAAAATTAATATTCTTTCACTTCTTTGGATTTTTTTACGTTGACTTCTCAGAGATAATGTATGACGAAAAAACGTCATATCCTGTTCAGAGAAGTCATTTCAGATGAATAAGTCAATTCGTCTTCTCAGAATTGAACGCAACTACTGTTTTTCAAGTTGAAGCTTCTGAAGCAACAAGTGCGGTGATCCAGGTGGTTATCACCGGCGAAATGCCAAATTGGACTTACTGGATGGATACAAAATGGCTCTGGCACCAAACTCACGACGTCCGTGGTCGCTTTCTTCCGGGCTTCCGTAGCGGCTTGCCAGCGTTCCTGGCACGATTACGAGATTCACTTTGACTAGATACCCAAAGTGAAGACGGTGAGTACCTTAAGGTCTGATAACCCTGGTTATCAGACAGAGGGTTGAACTTGTGAAATGTCACAAGTGCAACAAAGACAATTGAGAGTCCAAAGAGCACCAATCAATATTTCTGTTATAACAGCAGCAGCGATGTGTGGTGCACAGTTTGGAGATCAGGTCAAAAGTGAGCACAACGGTTTTGGCTCAGGCCCGAAATCTGCTCGGTGAACCTGCGCACAAAACCATTGTGCAACAGTTGAGTAACGAATTCTGTGCATCTCTGCACAGAATCTGGGGATTTCAGTTATAACTAGGGGGTTACCCCTTGTTACGGAGGGGAGGAGACACGACACTTGGCGTGTGCCACTTGTTGTGTCTGAAGGCAATATTTTTTTTAAATAATAATAAAACAAAGAGAAGAAATATCAGTGAACACTCGAATTTCGATTGCTAGAAACTCGAGGTCACCACACAAGCTACGCAAAAAGTGTCAATTGTAAAGTTGGAAAGCATCATTTGCTTAGCACACCCGTGGACAAAAAACGCTTAAGTTTAACCACAAGGAGGTACAAAGAACATCGAGGTTTAATGACATCAGAGTTTGTCGAGGTTTGTTTTTTAAATATTGTAGTCAAGCCAAGACACTAAGACATTTTTTTTACATTTTCTCGCGTCAAAAGAGCGGACCAAGACGTTTTGTATGCCTCCTTGTGGTCAAATTTAAAATCAGCTGTACTGCAGGGAAGTTTTTGTCTCTGGTCTGGTCTGTGTTGGACCAGTAGTACTGGCACTTCTAAATTAATTTAGAAGCGCCACCAGTACCGGTACCGGTACCTGGATACTGTACTATTTTAAAAATACTGCGTCTTTCGGTATCAGTACTGTACTGCACCGGTATCGGGTTTTTGCGTTACATGTCGCGGTACTTAACATGATATCTCGCGAGATAATAAAAAAAAATTTGTTTTTTAGTCTTGTAAAAATTTTTTTTCGGACATATACCGTACCGGTACCGGTAGCGTCGGTTTAGTAGCGCACACCGCGCCCAACAGTGGTAGTGACTTTACGGGAACAAACCATGAGAAAGAAAGGAAAACCATAATTTATTTTTATTTTTGAAAACACTGACAGCACTATAAAAAAAAGAGCTTCTGCCTATGATCACACAGTAGAAGTGAAACTTCGTGACGTAGTCGTGGGGGTTAAAAGAAACATAAGAAGAGAGAGGCTTGGCTATCAATTATATAAACAACACATCTGTATTATTTTGTTTTAACTTTATTCTTTTATTTTATTTTGTTTATTTTATTTATTTTAATTTAATTTAATTTTTTTATTTTATTTTGTTTATTTTAATTTAATTTAATTTAATTTTTCTTCACATTTCTTCTTTATTTTATTTTATTTTATTTTATTTTATTCTATGGTATTCATTCTCTTATTTTATTTTGGCTTATCACGTGTTGTGTTTGTATTTTCATATTTCTTTTCCCTCCCATCGCGTCTTTGGTTGATTGAGCATCGATTGTTGTTCTCCCTCCTACTTGATGTTCCCATCGGGGTTTCCTCCACAATGTTGCATCACTTCCATCACGCATCGTAGCTTCGCGTTGTTACATTCTCTCCAACGCGCCAAAAAAAGTTTCGCTTCAAAAATAGAAAGAAAGAAAAAAAAGCAATAACCAACTTCTTAAGTCTTGTTTTAAAAAATTGCTGTTAGATGGCGCCATTGTTCCGAAGAGAATTGAAGACACGTGACCATACAAACACGGACTGGAGGCGGTGGTGAGACTCGGCGATAGCTCATTTCTATCCATTTTCCGTACCATGTGGAGCTATTTTTCAATGTCAGTCTTCTAGGTATGCTAATGCACCATCCCATATGTTCAGAACACTGAAGTAGCGCTTGGCTCGAAGCAACTTGGCACAGCACGTCATTGCCACTCTAATCGCGCAACCGAAGCCTACATGATCGCTGATCCGCGAAATGAAGGTAAGAGACCGTAAAATAACCGTTTAACACGCCACACGTCCAATCAATCCGAAGCTGCATGCGGTTCCAATCACCCTTCAAATTTATTATAATTTTTTTCCCTCTATCTATCTATCGATCTATCTATCTATCTATCTCGCTCTCTCGATGCATTTTAATTGAATTGAATTGATGCAAGTTGATAACCATTCACAACCGCCTCGTTTTATTTATCATCAACATGTGCCACCTGTTACACATTTCCTTTTCCTCGTCTAAAAATAACATGGAAAAAGTGCGAAAATTCGCTCGATTTCATAAATTTGTGTAACTTAATCTATTTTTTTTCATCTGGAGGTTTTCATTTCCTCGTTAAGAAGTGGGACAATGATGTGTTTAGTATACTGGAGATGTTAACACTACTTTAAGGCCTTGATCGAACGAGGTTTTTCGTGTTGACCTTGGTTAAAGGAGAGTTGTACGTCAAATATTCTTCGTGATAAATTAAGGTTTTCTTGATTTACTGGTTATGTAATTGGTTAGAGAGAAGTTTTGTTTTTGCTTCGAAGGTGTGACGTCATTATTTATGGCGTTACGCATTGAAAAGTTGGCTTTTCCTGCATAATGTTTACTAAAACTCGTAGTAGTGAACATTCGGATTCAAAGCACGTTTTCGAACGACTCAAAATGTGTTTTCTACGCGGTACTCGACTGGACATATTGAAACCGCACCCTTTTCCCACTCTTTTTATAGCACGTGCTTTCGGATTCACACCCTACATTTTCCTCGTTTTTGTCTCCCCATTCTGTCTCTTTGAGGGACACAATAAGAAGGAAATAAACATTTAGCTTGATGAATAGGGAATTCTTTAGTTAATATGAAAGGAATATAATGTGAAGGAAATGGA
The DNA here is from genome assembly GCA_034701245.1 of Strigamia transsilvanica. NCBI lineage: Eukaryota > Metazoa > Arthropoda > Chilopoda > Geophilomorpha > Linotaeniidae > Strigamia > Strigamia transsilvanica. The sequence continues at coordinate 4,264 of JAQIXU010001791.1, read as the reverse complement.
TTTTTATTGTAATTTTGCACGTGCCTTAAAGGAATATTTGAAACTTGAGTGAAAAGTTTAGAATTTGAATTTTGGGGCTCCTCAAATGAAACTATTGTGGATTTTAGGGCCCTTTTCCTAAGGTCTGGGCCTCCATGCACTTTAAACTTGGAATCATAATTTGGCGTTTTATTTCAACACATCATTCAGACCATTTAGGCCTGGAGTGTGGTTGATTAAACAACAATGAGACTTCTATTTCTTCAAATTAAATTTCATAATCAGTTGGCGCAACGTCAAACGACGGTTGGAGTGGAAAAATAGAAAAACCACTACCGGTTCGGGTAGTAGCTTAAAATGAGTGAAATGCTGATTGGAATATTAAAAGAATTTAATCTGGTTAATTTAATAGAAAGAAATATAAAAAAAAAACAAATAAAATAATAAAAAATCAAATCAGTTTTAATGTTGTTCAAAATTGGGGCTCATTGCTTTAGTGTAGCTTCGTGCGAACGTCTTGAAAGCTAATTTCAAAATTTCAGTGCGTATTTGCTGAAATTATCAGTTTGAGTTGTCGTTAAGTGATGAGAGTGAGTGACATCTGTTTGATTTCAAGGATTCTCTTATCTGTCTTGTACCAAAGGACATGTTTTCACTTCCAGAGGCAGTCACGTGAGTTAATTGGACTATAATCCACAAACAAAAGTCCTTAACACGCAGATTTTAATGTTGCATACATTGAGAGAGGCTCGTTTTGGAGTTTGGTGTGAGAAATGGGAATTCTTACTTGTTTATGTAACAGGTTGGTGACTTAATTTAATTTCAACGAAAAATTAAAAAATTGAAATCTGAAAAAAAAAAATGAAAAAAAAAATAAAGGGACATGTGTATTTGAATTAAGGTACAAGTTGATTAGTATTTTAAGTGTGTCTTACAAGTGCAGTGACCTAGCAGAAGAATGAAACAAGGCCACCTACAGTTAGAGATTGTAAATAAAGGAGAAAATATAGTATATAACTTATTAAAATTTCACTTATTTCTTTTTTCAAATTGATAAAGCAATTTTAATGATCTGTTTAACGTGTTGAGAGGTCTTATTAGGAATAATTAATGCAATTTATCAAAGAGGCAGTTCAGGTCAGAGTGAGAATTGAATTACAACACTTGTTATTGTCTCATGTGTCCAATAAACAAGCTATGAAAAATGAAATTAATTTTTGTGTTAATTTTTTTTAAATTTATTCTTATTGTTGTTCTATTTGCAGTTGACTTGGAAAGAGTATTGAAAATGACCCCAGTGGATTGAAGGAGAATTCATCAGCAGGTGGGACATTTGTTTTCTTAACTTTTCCTTAAAGAGTAAATGGGTTAGTGAGCCGGCTAAATAAATCTGTGTTAGGCAGAATTTAGGATTACCTACAGAAGAAATATGATTGTGGTTCATAAATAGATAATTATGTTTGTCAACTGGAAAGTAAAACGAGGCTGATTTGTTTGAAAGGTTTCTTTATTCTTTTGTTTTTGTTTGTTTGAATATTCAATCAGTTGTTGAAAGAAGCCATTCATACAGAAAAAAGGAGTTTTTAGTTTTTCTTTTTCAACTGATTTCATGCAATTTTAAGCATTGTGTTTTTTTGGAATGTATGACAAGTTGGCGAATATACATAATGTTATTGGTGGAGTGGAGTGCAGTGATTTGGTGGCTACTGAATGCATTTACTCGCGAGTAAATTACCCATCTAGTCTGTAATTTACTCTGAAATTTGAAGAAACAGGTTTAACCCTCATCTGTGCAACTGGCAATAATGAAACTAAATCTGCAGACTGAAATTTTCATTCATTCGAAATTCCTGTTTGATTGTAAGGGAAGTTTGTGCTTATTTTGTTGATTTTGTTGCCTACTTGGTTTGAGTGACATGTTAACACAGACATAATTTATCTCTTCACCCCATTTGATAGCTTTGTAAGGGCTTTGCTTGGAAAATAGGTTTTGCATAGATGAACTATAATTACAGAGTTATTGTCTCAGACCGATAAATCATTTTTTACTTTTTGAAAATCGAAATTGGAACAGTAAAGGTTAGTACACAACCTGCACACTCAATATTTTACTTAATTTAGTTTTGGATATATCTTATCACACTGTTGCTGACCTATGGTATGGCTACTGATGCGTAATTTCTTTTTTGCTCTTTCAATTTTGGTTCTTAAGTTTGAAATTACTGTAATAAAAAAAATAATGTCTTATCATAAAGTTGTTTTTATTATATTTGCAACATCCTTTAATTGTTTTATTTTAAAAGCTTTGTTTTGTTTTTTGCACTTGCGCGTATGGTTCATCACCCTTTTCACTTTAATAGTGCTGTCATGAGTGATTGCTCGGTAAATTGAGGTCGAATTATGTATTCAGCAATTCAACACGACCTGAACACATCAAATTTCGAGTAGTGGAGGATAAAAAATCAAATTTTTGATTCGATTTTTAGACAGGTGATGTTTGAGAGAGTTATAAATACATATATTTATGTCAGAATATTGCATCAAATATTTTCAGATTATTTATTGAGCAATAATACACAAGCTGTGTTGTGTAAGGAAGAAAAAAGATTATTTATATAGATTAATTTGTCATGGTAATAAGCTTAATCAGGAAATGTGGAAAGTTAATATTTTGTTTATGTTAATAAGGTCAGTTAACTTAAATAGATATTTTATGTAATTAGATTTCAGCCATAATCCATTATTTTAAATAAGCAAAAGTTGTAACAACATCTTTGCCTTTTGGGAGCATTCTAGTTGAATGGAATGGAGATCAATTAGCTTCTACATCACCTTGACACTTGCATATACAAAAGGTAGTTGATTGTAGTACTAGTACTTAATCTTTGTTTCAACATTTTCCAAGTCAGACTATTTATTACATGTCAACACTTTAGGAACTTGCTGTGTATGGATGAATGTCTACTCAGATAACAATCCACCTTTTGATTTGTAGTAAAGCCAATTTTTTGGGTCATTCAAAAGGCCAGATCAGTCAGTATGTTGAATTATTAATAATTTCTGATACTGATTTGTGATGGATTAAAGGGAAGGGACTGAAAACACAGAAAACTATAAATTCATAGAATGATTTGTATACAAATGCTTATCAAATGCATCAAATACATCACATGCATTTTTTTATTGCATCATTTTCTACATGGCCACTTTTTTGTATTAAGTTTTATAGTAATAACACGCGGTAGCAGTTGGCGTACATAATTTACACGTGTCCGGTTTTTCTCAAATTGCTTCAGAAAAAAATATTATTCAGTGTAAAGTTGACGCCGGATGGGAGGCACAGATAATGAACATCTGAGATGTGCATTTGTGCCCCAAAATACAAATGTGCATCCTGGGCTGCATTGAATCTATGAAAAGAAAATAATGCATTCTACTTATCACAAAGACAATACGGAATAGGAAAGTACTGTATCATATCTTTTGAAATGACTTATGATGCGCATGCGCACAGTGCTATTCTGCCAAAAGCAGGGGCGGATCTAGACTTATTGGGTCCCTGAGGGTAGGGGCCTCTTCAACTTCCTTAGCTTACACATATACAGTTGAAACTCGTTATAACGAACCGCGTTATAACGAGTTTTTGCTATTACAAATTTTTTAAAATGACTCGGTTGGTTAGTTTGCCTTAGAACCCCATGTTAAAAAATTTTGCTATAGCGAATTATTCGTTATAACGAACACATTTTCAGAAACACTCTAATACTCACAAGCCCTTGTTATAACCAATTTCGAAAATTGACCATTTGACTCTTGACTGATGTCCTTATTTAGAAACTGAGAGTGCAACAATATTTATTGGGGAAATTTCCCATTTTAAAACGGCTGCTAAATAAATGTTTGCAGCAACAAGAAAAGCAAAGAATCGCTTGTTTACAGGCAATATGATTTTTTAAATTAATGAAATTGAACATTTTATTTTGAAAAATACTGTCGTAAACTTCAAATCAAACAAAGATCACCATGCATAGGAATAAATATTGTTTTTCATGTCAAAAGTGAATTTTTTTCAGCCATAAAGCGCATTTTGTTATATTTTGTTATAATAAACTTTCGTTATATCGAACCGATTTCTCGGGTCCCGATTGATTCGTTATAACGAGTTTCGACTGTATATATCTTTTTCAGATGCATATTTTTTCATGCCAGCCCCTGCTAAAGTCTCATTTGCCTCGTAGTAGATCCGCCCCTGGATAGAACACTCGTGCTCTACTGACAGAACCTG
>JAQIXU010001790.1:0-15134 GCA_034701245.1 Strigamia transsilvanica | reverse complement strand
TCGGTAAAACGCATGCGCGCGTTTTGTTGAATTGTATAATAACACACATAAAAATGGCATTGTAAGAAATAAGAAACTATCGAGAAATGTAGAACGTTTTTGGGTTTTTTAAACGATCGAAAGAGTCATTGTAAAATTGGTGCATGCAACCATGCAAGTTATGATATGTGCACATTATAATAAATATCGAGCAAGTTTAATAAACTACATCGTGAATGAACTTCATTAAATACATGACACTTACCAAACTCAACTTCCCATTGGCGCAAGCTGGTCACGTGGTCGTATGGGACACAATATCGCGCGCGTGAAACGGTTGAGAACTAGCATCATTTGTCGCGCGCGAGTACCAGAATCGCGTTACAAATCGCGCGCAATTCATTTTTGCGCTTTGTTGAAAATGACAAAGCACGCGATTTTTGTTGGGCGATTTTTACAATTCGCGTGCGATTGTAGAAATAATCACGCATGATAACGCACCTTTATGCGTTACTCTATGGTTAAGAGGTTTGATGTAAGCTCGCTTAGAGCCAGACAGATCTCCTTGTCTCACTAGGAGACAAGATTTAAGCCTTATTATCTGATATCTTGAATTGCTTTATTATTTGATTACCTTTGAAGTGTTTGAATAAAGCCCGAGTTATTGTTTACCATTTAAAATACAAGCCTCATTCTTTAAAGTGAATTGTTCGATACGTCAATCTAGTAAATAGTATTGCGTGTGTCAGATCCCCCGATACACGTAATAGTATTTTGAAAATTTAGCCTCTAATTGTGCACCTGTGTGCAATTAGACGCCCACTTGCTATTTGCTAAAACTCTCCCCCTCCCTCCCTCTCTGTGCAAACCAAAGATATATGCTAGGTTATTTTGGACTCACCTTTTTCAGTGCATCTTTATACATTTTAGATACGGATGGATCAGAGTTTTCCACCTTATTACATTCACTTGCAATTGAGCTCATTTGTGAACCACTGGTTTTAATAGTGCCAAAGACTTTTGCAATTAGTTGAAAGCTGCGACTTGTAAAGTCTTCATTGATCTGCAAGCACATCAAATTAAAATTGAAGGTAAACATTGTGTTTGACGAATGCATTGATAAGCTTAGAACACAACAGATTAATCGTGCAATTGACAAAAATAATCAGAAATTTCAGATAGAATATTGCGTAATGCTGGGGACACTAGGTGCGATGCGGTGCAAACCGCGTCGCAAATCGCGTCACAAATCACGTCACAAATCACGTCACAAATCACGTCGGAACCAGGCCAGAAGCGATTGCGCAGCTATTTGGCCTGACGGATGCGAAATGAGAAATGCTGATGTCATAGTGATGATTTCACCATATTTGGAACACACTGTAGTGATTCAAAATGGAGGAAGGTGAGTTGATAACTATTGCCAGTTTTTTAATTTTGGCTTCAACTTATCTCAAATATAAAAGCAAAAAAAAATAGACGATAGTGGGTTCATCCAATATTGCAGGATCGGAATAAGTTTGGATATTCCACCAGTTTAAAAATTGTGGAAGTAAATAAATCAATCTGTCCTGGCACCCACCCAGGCAGAAAGAGGAAATGACGTCATTTTTAATGACGTCAAAATCGCAATGCGATGCAATTCACGCCGCATCGTGCCTAGTGTACCTCCAGCATAACTGCTTACCAAAGACACACAGGAACATGAACTTCCTGGTTTAGACAAAAACTGACAGCATAAGTCTGTTCTCGGTTGAATATAGGTTATATTGGCTGTTTCCTCTCTCAGTTGTGGTTTTTCCTTGTTGTAGAAATCCTGAAAGTAAATTAGTAGAAATATCAAATTTTGTAACAACCGGTTCCCACTTCTTTAGTTACTACAAATTTTTCAAAGCAAATGGGGGATCTACGTAGGTTCAACTCCCGGCCCTAGACTTTGTGGGGTCATACCCGATTTGTTTTTTCCAACCAGAAATTGGAAGCGTGAAGTACGGCGTGCAAAATAATTATTCATCTCTTATGAAATTCTGCAGCAATTAGCCATAATTATTTTAGGCTTAAAACAATGTTTTTGGGAGAATGACTGGTCTAATCCTTCAGAATTAACATAGGTTCAACTAGGGGAAGGAGTACAAAAGAGGTAGGATGTATTGATTAGTGTACAACAAGCGAACTATGCTATATTGTCCAGAGCAACACGTAGTTTCTTTCCTGTCCTCGTAAGGTTCTAAACATTATGACCACATTGCGCCAGGTACCAGCCAGTACTTCCTAGTGATTGAGACACTATTTCAGAGTGGTGGCAGCTAAGCTTATGTGTGGCTTCTAACTCGAATTGAGACCAAGCATAAAGCAACACACTCCAGACGGCTGTTAACTTCATCTCTGATCAACCAAGGGATTTTCAAAATTAAGAAAACCCAGGTCAATCCTATTAATTATAGGGAAAATGGAGGAAATGAAGGGAATATTCAAATGAGATTGGGCACATACATTTACATATCTGTAACTCATGGGCGCAAAATAAAATAAATTAATAAAATAACTTAAAATAATTTAAAATCTAAGGGTAAAGTAATAAGAATGCCTATTACCGCTAGCAACAAAGTGCGGGTTCCTTGATAATTGCATCTAATTTTGAAAGGGAAAACCACTTTTCTGAGCTCATTGATTTTATGATGGATATTGCGTTATGATTAATACAAGTCAATTGGTTCCGATCTTAATCGTGATGCAAAATGAGCCACAAAATAGTAGGCGCATTCATAAAGTCCTTTAAACTGGTTTAAAATTTTAAATTTAAATCTAAATTTTTAATGAATGCGCTTAGTTTTTGCTCCAGGAATTAAGTTTTATGGATACAGTAGAGCGTCCATTATCCGAACTAATCAAGGGACATGGGTGTTTGTAAAGTCGATGTGTTCGGATAATCGAACATTACAACATTACGTATAAAAACGAACGTAAAACATCGTTTTCTATATTTATGAGTACCGTATACCCATTTTTTCACATGACATTTTTTTTACCCACAAAAGCCAAAATCAAATCCGGAACCGAGTCCTAGACTCGGCCCGGCTTGGATAATCAATCGTTCGGTTGATCCACGTTCAGATAATCGACGCTCTACTGTATTGTAAATATTTTTAAAATTTACCTCATAAACTAAAAGCCATTTGCTGTCTTCCTTAACTAATCCATATTTTTCAGCCTAAGTAAAAGAAATATTATTAATGTATGAATGAATTACCTTAATAAAATTACTGTATACAGGGTGGTAAAAAAGTCTGTGACTATACTAAATATTTCTGAAATCGCTAAAAATGCATCTAAACCAATGATGGTAAAGCATGAAAGTTGGGTGGAGCAATTTTTTGGCGACCCAAAATTTGACCTTGGGACGTTCCATCAAGGTCATTGGAAAATTATTTTGGAAACCATTAGAGATAGACGAAAATTTTCAATTGTTAACTCGTAGAGCAACATCTAATTAGTCTAAACAACTTAAAACAAATTCTGGTTAATTGGAAAAAAAATGAAGAAAAACTACAATTTTAGATTTTCAAAATGTGATCTAAAAAAACCAAAATCAACATTTTTCATGAGAAAAAAAACAATATCAATGAAGCCAGTTGTCAATTATGCCACCATTCGCCACAATACATGCTTGTAGATGTTTTATTTGGTTCTGCATAAATATTTTAACATCGGTGACAGATGCCTCAGAGTTTTGTTTTAAATTTTTAATTTGTGAAACAATAAAACCAATTGTTATTAAGTGTTTTTCTGTTTGTGTTTATATGAATAAAGTTGTTACCGTAAGAATAATGTTGATTTTGGATTTTTTACATCACATTTTGAAAATCTAAAATTGTGGTTTTTCTTCATTTTTTTCCTAATTAACCACAATTTGTTTTAAGTAGTTTAGGCTAATTAGATTTTGCTCGACAAGTTAATAATCAGAATTTTTTTTATATCTCTAATGGTTTCCAAGATAATTTTCCAATGACCTTGATGGAACGTCCCAAGGTCAAATTTTGGGTCGCCAAAAAATTGCCCCACCCAACTTTAATACTTTACCATCATTCGTTTAGATGAATTTTTAGCAATTTCAGAAATATTTAGTATAGTCACAGACTTTTTTACCACCATATATAATAAACCTGTTCAAATGTAAAATAATTTTTCCAGACAGAACTTGTATGTATACAAAAATAAACGAAAATACAAATTTCAACGAGGATGAACTGTGGCATTGTAAATAATTTCACAAACTCAACAGTTTCACAATGCGTGCATGCTAGTAAACGACGCGAGTTTCCAATTTTGGCCACAAACAGCCAAAGCCTCCAGAAAGCCAAATAGAGAACGATGATCTACAATCTGATTGCTCCAAGAGCTGATCCTAATCCTAATTTGATGGTCCCATCCCTAAATACGAAGTGAACATCAGAACAGCAGGGGGTTCAATCATTTCAGCACCCACATTTCGGCGCCGGAAATTCCGCCGAAATGAGGGTGTATTTCAGCCAGTTGTTTCGTCGCTGGTCGTTTCGTCGCCGGTCATTTCGTCGTTCGGCGTGCGTCACGCTGCGACGAAGTGTGACTGCGACGATTTATTTTGTGTATTTACTGACTTGAGGGATGTATAAAAATCAGCCCGGAGCACAGCGAAGGGATCTATGCGCAGCGCAGAATAGCATAGATAGAAAACAGAACCAATTTTTCTTTGGCGACGAAATGACCCACAAACCTCAGCAGTCCAAAAATTACTTTTTGGGCATTAAGGCGACGAAATGACCGGCGACAAAATGACCCGACTTCAACAGCAGAGACAGTTGATCATTTGTGCCAAGCCTGATGACAAAAGAGTAGGTCCAGCACTAAGCTTACAGTTCGTGCTTGGTATCTTGATGGCAAATTCAAACTGCACAACGCATTCTGCGCAGATGATTTTCTTATTCGAGAAAGGGGCTCGTTGACAGCCATCATTTTTGGCCAAGAGGACCCAGAGCCAGGAACAAAATGCCAATGTTGGTGGATGTAGAATTACATCCTCTTCGATAGTAAGTTGATCGATTATGCTTGCCATGTCTGAAATGTTGACCCAATGCCCTTTCTTCAACAAGGTTAAGGCTTGGCCAATTGTAGCATCGTTAACCAATTCTAACCTGAGGTGGTCCATGTTACTCGTCCTTCTCCAACCGAGATAAACAACAACTCAGTTTGATCCAATTTTTCAATTGGAGTCTTGCTTGTTGATTGAAGTGGCAGTCGGCTCAAGGTATCAGCATTCAGCCGTTCACATTTTCTATATCCTTTTGATATTCCGTGGTGTAATTAAAGGAGCTCAGGAACAGCATCCACTTGAGCATTCTTAGTCATCCAAACAAACCCAAAAGGCGTTTGTGATCAGTGACAATAATAATTGGATAATCCATTAGATACATAATAAATTTCTTAATACCTCGATAAGTCGAATTCCAAGGGACCAGAAAAAAAATTCGACTTGAGGAGTTTTCGACTTAGGGAATTAATTAATTACTTACAATATTTTGAATAAACTCGATGTATTAATAGGTTTTCATAAATCTTATACAGTATTTTAATTCTCTGACTTGAGAATTACTGAATAAATAATAATGTTTCAATAAATACAATGGAATTTCTCTGCTTGAGAAATTGTAACACTTTTCAATAAACAAATACAGTACATACATACGTATTTATAGAAAAAAAGTCTGTTAGCTCCTTTGGCGTCGATGTGCGATGCATCTTGCTCTCATTTCCTTTTTTTTCTGAAATGTAGCCTCACCCAAAGGTCGTAGAAAATTCGACTAAGGGAGGTTGAGGGCTAAAAAATTTCGAGTTGAGGGGGTCGAAAATACATTGGCCTTATGGGAATTCGGGACTAAAGAGCAATTCGACATAGGGGGGTTTTCGACTTAGGGAGGTTCGACGTATCGAGGTCCGACGTATCGAGGTCCGACTGTATCACAGACAGCACTTTACGGTCCAGCTGCAAGCAGTTCTGCTCAGTTGAACTCATTGTTCTTGAGGCATAAGCCACAGGCTGTTCTATCTTGTCCATCCTGTGGGATAACACAGCTTCGACACTCAGAGAAGATGCATCAACAGCCAATACAATTGGTAAGTCTGGATTAGACAACATTAGAATTCTCGGCAATATAAGTTCTTGTTTTACTCTTGAAAATGCCTCCTCTCTTGCACAATCCCAAACCCATATGGCTTCCTTCTGTAATAGCTCAGTGTACTCGCCATGCTTGGTAGAAACATTGCATAAAACGTCATGAGTCCCAAAAAGGCTCTTAGCTCATGAACATTTGTCAGAGGTTATGCTACCATGATTGCCTCGACTTTGGCCTGTAATGGCATACTACCATTCACTGCTCGATATTTGGTTTGCTACGTAGTTTTCTTAGTTTCGTTTAGAGATTTCGTCCAATCAAATTTGGACCTCGGCTTTTCACCACAAGTAGTCGTGTATCGATGGACCGGTCATCTTTGGTGAGTTATATGCCAATTTCTCCATGGACCGGTACTCGCTGCTTGGGACAGTATATGTCCTCAATATATCGGTCGCCATCCTTAATGGCGGTGCCATTTTTGCATTCGGCCTTAAGTTATAAGTATCCTTTGTAATTGACAACAATTCGCATCTGGTGTCTTGGTGTTTAGAGACCCAAACAACTCAATGGGTGGAAAATGTTGGTCCTTCCTTGCCATCATAAATATGTAATTTTGGTTTGGTGTATTCTGTTGCAGTCCAGATTGATAAAGTTGGTTTGTCTGTAGGTGATGTTGCTGTTGTTGGTTCTGGTACTTTTGGTGTTGCTGTTGTGCCACCTGACATTGTTGATTTTGTGATGTGTTTGTTTGATGTTGTTGTTGATTTCCGTAATCTGATTGCTGTTGGTGTTGTTGATGTTGCTGTTGCCCCCGCCTCCAGCATCCAGTTTACTAGTACTCTTTGATTAAATGTTGTTTTGTTTTCATATTGCTGTCGCTTGCTGTTGACCTGTCTCGACACGCATACACACACTAGCTAAATGCCGCCACGGCGATATTATTTGGCATCAATAAATGGGGATCTTATCTCTTTGTGGTCCCGCCACAGCGTTTGTATCTACCAACAAATTGGTCAATTGTCTTGTTCTGACGGTTAGATCCAATAAAAGATGCCAGCTATTCGCGTTAGCGATTAGCCCTAACCATGTTATTTATGCTGCTTATTTGGTTGTTTACCAAAGTAATTAACCATCGTTATCATTCCACTGAATGATAATCAGCTATTTTGCCATAGCCAATAAACAAATTATTACAGATTTCCCTAGTTATGCCATTATCTCATTTGCGATAAGTTGGTGTACCGTTTGCGACGATACAGAAAACCTCAGCTGCACCTTTCTGAGACCAGTAGCCATGATGAGACCAGTTCAATTCAATGCTGTAAATTTGACTTGCATCGTTATTCGGACCCTTTTGGTCGTTAAGTATTAGTATTAAGTTTGGCAAGTCTTTATCTATTTTTGTTTATAAGGGGATACCTGTTGTATTGGCCAAATATTCCCACTTGGAAATATGTCTGACACTTACTAAGTTGTATATGTTTTGAGAACCCCTTTGTATTTTATCCTCTCTTACGGGAATAGATACCATAAGTTATATCACCAGCCTGTCGTGGGCTTGTAGCAATTTTACGCAAAAGCGAGATCGTCACAACCTGGGGGCTGTCACAGACATACATTTCTCCAATGTGCACTTTTATGTGCATCTCACTTTTTTACTTCAAATATTTTACTCTTCTTAATTATTCACAAAATAATTCATTCCAATAACAATGTGACCAGAGATCAATTAGTGATCTATGGCACCTATTCCTAACACTTGCTGTCAAGGCAGAAAACCTTACACTTGCTTGCTACCATGTTAGTAGGGTATGCGGCGCAAGGGGCGCCGATTGTCAAGGGGCGCTTTTTTAGGAGGAGTATTTTTCACATGTGTGTGAAGTGAACAGTAGGTGCATTCAATTAAGTTTCATCTAAATTTTCGTGTCGAACAAATTTTTAGACGAAATACTTTGTTTTTGAATGCAATCGTTTATTTATTAGACTAAACGATCGTTTAACTGCCAAAGTTCTTGGTCATGATTAGAAAATATGCGTGTGTACCCGTAAGACTTTATTAGATCTGACTTGTTTCTTTTCCGTCGCTGTTTTTATTTATTGTTTCCAGCCTTAATTATCATAATTATTGTTGTTTTTGTTGTTTAGATTTGAACAATAATAATTGCTGTTATGTTACTCGTACATCTCATTGTTGATCTTAGTTCAATCCAAAATGGCTGCCACCAACCCAAGTTTATTTTTAATTCGTTTAAACGTTATTGAATGCGCCTAGTGATGCAAGGACATAAAAGGGTCCTGCAAACCCAAGATGGGAGGAGTTTGATTTTCAAGCATGTTCTGTACCACCAGGAACATTCCATGGACTGATAAATGCAAAATTGATTATCAACAAGCCAGATTGCACCAAAAGGAGAATCTTTGAAGCATTTTACACACAGTGGGCCAGACTAGAGGAGAAGAGAACAAATGGAAATGTTGGGCTAAACAATCTGCTCTGGTATAATATTGCCGTGGCAACCTGCAATCAAGAGAAGAAAGCAGAAGAGAGAATAGGACAAACAGATGCGATTCTAGAGGCAGCACAAGAAGAATGAAATTTAACAGAATCTCCACCGTTATTTACAGGTTGCAATCGAGAATTAAACTGCATCATTTTGGAACTCAGATAGAATCTGTCAAACTTCCGATAAACTGTTACTTACTGTGACTATTATCTGCTGAAGCCCTGATCCCGTTCCAAATACAACATAATTAGAAGGTGGTGGTTTTAAATTGGTTAAATTTTTGGCAATGTATTCATCGAGATGACTCAGAACGAGCACACGGATGACGGAGTTACCAATCAAATAATTTAGTCCTTGATGCAGCTCTAATGAAAAATAAATTAAAGATAAAGCACAATCAATATAAATTTCATTAACAGTAAGATGTTTTGTTTGTGGTGCTGGTAGGCAAAATACGAATTGTAATATTTATCTTAACTCCCTATCTTGTCTGTGAAGAAGTCTACACAAGTCAACACAAACCAAGTCACGACAGATGTTTAAGATTGCTCGGAATAAACATGGATTTACCCGAAGAATCTTAGGAGGAGTGTTAGTTTGTAACATAGGAGGTGCAGCGAATTGTAATTGACCAATCACGGTTGCTTACTGTTAACCTTATTGTTTTAACTTTTGAAAATAAACCAGTTCTGTATGAATATAAAAAACCAGTTACATCTTCTCTGAATCTCATACATCCACCACAAACGCAAACTTTGCACACACATAACATGAACGTTACATAAACATTACATAAACGTTACATGAATATTACATATATCTGAATAATGACCAAAATGTCATCAAAGAGCTGAAAATGACCAAGACGTTATCAAAATTTCGAATGTGTTATTTTTCAGCTTTTTGGTGACGTTTCGGTCATGCTCTGGGCTCTTTGGTCACATTTTGGTGACGTCTTTACTTTATTCTGGGTTTCGTGCCCAAAACATGCCCATAACTTCACTAAAATGTCACCAAAAAGCTAAAATAAATGTTTAAAAAAACTTTTTTTTTGTGAAAAACAACATTTTTTCGATCGTGCAAGTTTGCATGATCTTGTGCTTTCTCGTGTACCGCAAAATCACGGTACCAGTACAGTACCGGTACCACATTACTTTGTGTCGGCCGAAAAGTACCACCGGTACCCCGGTAAATTTTAGGAAGTACCGGCCAAATACTGTTAACAATTATGGAATTTTGGATCAGTTGACTTGTGCTATTCCTACTTTATTAGGTAGGAAGAGTATGTACCAAGTTAATGCAAATGCAAATTCGAGTCGCGCATACATCACAGTCATTACATTGCAAAAATAATATTGTGCAAATTAGCACTTTAATTACAGCTCCATGATAACTGTAAGTAGGGCATCATTTTGCCAATTTTAGTTTAGTTAGGAGTTGATTTAGATATGTTTGAAATGTCTGCGTAGCCTACGCACCCAACTGTGAAGATTTTAGTTTAGAATAATTTTATTTTGATTTAGAATAAAAACTTTTATTAAACAGTTTGATTGGTTTTATTCAAATGTCCACACAAGGGCTTCCAATCCCGGGAATAATTTCCAATCCCGGGATTCCGGGATTAAGATTTATAACTCCCGGGATCCAGGGATTAATCCCGGGATTGACGAATTGTAATTCGGATTATAGATTCAATGATGATTTTTTCGAATTTCGATTTTTTTTTTGGGGGGGTTTTTCTACATTTTAACAGTTTTTACTCATTTCGTTATGGTTTTAACTCATTCAAACAATTTTAACATGTTTTTACACAAATTTAAACACTTTTTACCCATTTTAGTCTCTTTTCGGTGTGAAATTATGAAATGGGGAAAAAACCAATAAAAGAACGCGTTAAAATGGTTAAAATGGGGAAAAATAAAAATTTTACTTTTTCACACCGAATAAAGGGTTGAAATTGTTAAAAGTTGGTTGCATTTGTGTAAAATCGTGTTAAAAAGAGTTGAACGAGTAAAAACCGTGAAGAAATGAGTAAAAAACGGTTAAAATGTGGAAAAATTGAAAAAATCGAAAATCGCAAAAATGAACATTTGATTTTCTTATTTTCGGCGGAATGGGAAATCTATAATCCGGATTAAAATTCGGCGAAACGGGACATCACCACTTCCTCTATTGAAAAAATCCCGCACCGAGTGTAATAATTGCACCGGGGGGTACAGTAATAATGTTTGTACAGCAATCCCGGGATTTCGGGATTTATTTATTTATTTATTTATTATCATCAACGCTCCAAAGAGAACAAAACATTACATTGGTTATTATTCGGATTGTACAGAGAGAAGGTGGTTGCTTAGGCGCCGGTGGAAGTGCGCACAATGGAACTGGCAGCTGTGGTTCGAGCAGGCCAGAACCGAATCTCGCACAGCAGCCGGGAGCTCGTTTCAAAGTGGGAAACATCGGTAGGGGAAGGACGAGTCGATATAGGTGGAGCGGCGCATGTTCACTTCGAATTTCCATCTGCGGGTTGGGTGAGTGGAGACGTCCGTGTTAATGTAATCCGTGACGAAGTGAGCCGGGTGAGAGGTGTTTCTTAATGCATCCGCCAAAGCCGAGAGGTCCATCAGGAGGAGTAGGTTGTGTAGTGTCAGTAGCCCGTGCTTGTTACAGTAGGGAGTGATTCGTGCCCTAGGAGGGATTTTGAAAGCAGTACGGATCACACGATAAAAGGCGGTCTTTAGGGGGATCCTATACCGTCTGGGGGTCGAATTCCATATAGGGGAGGCGTACGTTAGGGCGGGGTAAATCTTGGATTTAATATAAATCGTTAATTCCCGCTGTGACAGGGTACGACGAATGTGTTTCAGCACGAACGTCGAGCGGAGTAAGTTCGTGGTCAGTTTGAGGATCTGGGGGGCGAAGGTCAGGTGGGGATCTAGTGTTAGGCCAAGAATGGTGCAAAAAAGGCCGGGATCCCGGGATTGGAAGCCCTACCACACTAAATATTAAAACGGACAAATTGGATTCAAGGAAAAGCCACGTACAACAGAACGCATGGTGAAAACACAAACTGTCCTAAAATGTTTGCTATAATGCTGCATCTCAAATGTTCTTAAACGTCATAACAAACTCACGCTGAACTTCACACCATAAAACACTTACGACACACAAAACAAAGTAAAATAACTTTACATGGCATTATGATCTGTTCTAACGTCTCCTAATACCACGTTCACACTAGAAAGTTAAGCTAGCTTAACTGGTCAGTCTGGGTTTATAAATGTAGTGCGAACCCAGGCTAGCTTATCAGTTTTGAAACTAGATAAACTTTATCTAGTTTCTATAAAGCTAAGCTAGCTCAAATGTTGTCTAGCCTGTGTAGTGCGAACGTGGTATAAACCCATCGTAAACTAAGAAATGGACTCTTTGTAGTTACGAAATTTCTTATGACCACGACTGGCAATATTTTGAACCCATCTGGGATTCAGTGGTGGCTTCGGGAATTGCAAAACTAAAAATGATGCAGAATGCCTTGATTAGAACAGTGTATGGAGTGGGGCCCGACAGGTGTATTCGTCAAGTTTATTTTTGGAGACAGGGTGTAAATTATGTGCATTATGGGTTCTCCTTCTTAAGTTTGGTCTCATAACAGATAATCTATTAACACATCGGTCTAGGACCATTGTAGCAGTTGAGAAATTTTGGTTGTTCTCGGTTTTGTTGCAGGAGATGTTAAGTTCATGGGCGCCTCTTCGAATAGTGTCCGTCAAATAAGGAAATCTGGATACTGGGCGCACCACATGTGTGAATACTAAATTTATATTTGGGCGGACTCCCGGACTCGGATGCAAATGGCGTTGTGATTAAATGGCGTTGTAGAAGTAAATGCATAGGCATTGGATTCGACTACGCGGCTGCGTAAAAGTTAAATTCCAAATATATACGGTTATAAATAAAAGACTCACGCATTCCAGTACTTAGGCGAAATGAATTTGTTTTTAAATAAAATATACCACTGTTTTTTGTTCAAAAAGGATGGATTATGGTTTCTGTTTTCCCTACATAACATACAATTTTTGAAGCACTTATTGGACATATACAAGTAAGTCACACCTTGACAGTCCATTAGCTTTACTAACTTAATATTCATCAATGGTTACGAGCATATTAACAGTTAAATTATCTTAGACTTTAAGGGCTTTAATATTGACATCAAATTCGTGCCTCAATCCTTTCGTTATGTAAAATTGATACTTGTATTCATCGATTTGTTTTCCTAATTTTGTGCATCGATTATAGATGGCTTCGGCTCGGTTGAAATAAGTGTCAACATCTTTATTTTTCATATTTATTTGGGTCATCTCGCATGTGCTCATCATTTGCAATTCTTTAGTTTTTGCTGTCATGTTTGTTGTTATTTGCTCCCACAGTAATTTTGCATTTTTTGTTTGCGAGTACTTCAAAACCTGTGGTGCTGTCATAGTGTTTTTCATGGTTATGTGCGCTGCGGCATTTTTATGGTCCCAATCATTCCAGGTTTTTTCTTTTGTGTCAAAATCAGCTGCTTCTTGGACTCAACGTGGTGGCTCTTCTGCCATTATTACTGTTTTCCAAAGTTTTTTTTAGCTCTTAGCACTCCTTCCACACGAAATTCTCACAGGAAATAATTCAAGTCATTCAATGGCTCAATGCTAGCTGCATTCCAGCTGTCACTCATTTCCGTCACTTATTTTCTTCTCAATTTGCTGTATTTTCCCGAGTTTCGTCTCTGAAGTAAATTCGCGAGTTTTGTCTGCGATGTAAATTCGCGAGTTTTGTCTCTGATGTAAAGTCGCGAGTTTCGTGTCTGATTTTTCTTTCGTCCAAACGTCTCAAAAAATTGTCTTACTCACAAATTTGTCTTTTACTTTGTTGTGATTGAGCTCACTGCTGGATTGTTACAACCATCGGCGTCTGCTACCATTTGTTAAACGAATCACTCATTTGTTGAATAAATGGTTTAATGCTGTCTTGAGCACAACACATCTCACACAGTTAGAAAGCAGGATGTATACACAGATAAAACATACAGGAAGTGAATCATGTGACTTAACAACAACTTTAGCCTCACACAGGGTGGAATGATACATTAATTAATACAAAATTTCTCAATAACCAGTTCAACATCGTCAATTCGACTTTCATCGTATTCAGACCCTTCCGGTTATAATTGTTAGTATTAAGTTTGGAAAGTCTTTATCGATTTATGTTTAACTGTTAAATCTTGTTCTATTGGCCAGAATGTTCCCACTTAGAGTGGTTTGAGAACCATAGTGTATTTTATCTTCTTTTAACATGAATATACTATAAGTTATGTTTGCCAGCCTGTCATGGGCTTGTAGCGATTCTCTGCAAAAGCGCGATCGTCACAAATGTACTCACAAAAAACAAACCTTTTTTAAAAACTATTCTCACAAAAAACAAACATTTTTTAAAAAATGTCCTCACAAAAACAAACATTTTTTAAAAATTTTTTTCACAAAAACAAACATTTTTTGTCCGTACACAGTGGAGTAGGGTCAAAACCCCTTTCCACTTCCGGCGCACTTCTACAGTGCGCCTGCACTCCACCAGATACCCACACTCAATTCGAGACCTGCGCTCAGATTACAGAGGCTGTTGGCTTTCCACCCGCATTGTAAAAGATGCTGCATTTAATGAGCATCTCACACTCAATGAGAGGATTAACGGTATGTGAAATAGTGCAAAAGTTATTGAAATTTGTACTACCTTTTTCATTTGGAAAAATGAGGACTGCATCTGTGATGATTCTGTTCTGAAGGTAGTTATCAGCTGCCTGCACAAATTGGCTAATAGTTGTATCAATTCTTTGGTATGGAATTCCCAGTTTTAAACAAGTGTCAGCTACTTGTTTAAATCCTTTCCAAGTGAAATCAAGGACGATGGAAACACCAGTCTTAATACTGTCGCAAACTAAAATTCCAAAAAATAGAAAAGTAATAGAGAAGTAAAATGAGACATTTTACTTTCAAACAAAGTTTATCAGTCACTATTGAAAACAGTACAAGCGTGAATGTTAGTTGAAAAATATGATGGCATTCTGTAAGAGTGAAAAAGACAGCCAACGAATTATGCAGTTTTGTGTGGTTTTGTGTAGTTTTGCAGTTTTGTGCGGCTCTTTGGTAACGTTTCATTCCCGTCCTGGGAAATTTTTTTGGGTACCTATTCTCCAAAACGTTCCCAAAACGTTGCCAAAGAGCCAAAAAATGAGCAAAACGTTGCAGTTTAAAACTTTAAATTACAAAACAATATAAAAAATAAAATTTGTCCGTATGTTTTGCTCGAGTTCTTAACAGTAGAAATTATTATTCTCTTTTGGAAAATATTTTCACTTTTTGTCTTTTTTCAGAACTTACCTATAATGTTCATACCGTATTTTAGCGTATATAACGCGCGCGTTATACACGTTTTTACACACCGGCGCCCCCCCATGCGCGTTATATGC
>JAQIXU010001789.1:0-15134 GCA_034701245.1 Strigamia transsilvanica | reverse complement strand
CAGAAGCAGACTGCGTTGTACCAGAAGCAGACTGCGTTGTACCAGAAGCAGACTGCGTTGTACCAGAAGCAGACTGCATTGTACCAGAGACAGACTGCATTGTACCAGAGGCAGACTGCATTGTACCAGAGGCAGACTGCATTGTACCAGAAGCAGACTGCATTGTACCAGAAGCAGACTTTATTGTACCACCAACTCAAGAGGAGTCAATAAATTTTGATGATCGTCCTTCATGCCAAATTAGTTCTGGAAACATAGAGCTCGTATTTGTAAATGTAAATGTATGTAATATTATAATTCTTCAATTGCAGTGCATATTGCTTGTTTTTGCTAGTTATTGCAATGCTTTATTCTTAAAAAATTTCGTTTTCTCAGGTCGATGGGCTGATTGGCAGCACTACCACAACTAATTACGTTTTATGTGACGAGTGCAGCAGGGTGAACACTGAAACTGCAAGTGCAGATATTGCCGATTTCGTTTTATGTGAGGTGTGCGCCGTAATGGGAAATTCGGTCTATGAGTGAACGCTGCAAGTGAAGATATTGACTATGGTTCTGCAGAGGCAATATGAGCAACTGGTAATTTCAATTCTTTCTTTTGTAGTTTTATAATTCACTTACACAATAATTTTCTAATAATGTATTTTTGCTATATCTAATCAATTTTGAAATGTTTTAAATGATTAAATAAATTTTTCAATGAATGCAAACATAGCAAGTGATTTAAGTTTAAGCCAAGTACCATTGACATCAAAACAATTTTGTTTGACTTATTATAAACTTGAAAAACCTTATTTAATCTCATAGAATCAATCCAAATTGCATAAAAATTGGGTTGTATAGTCCTAGTTCTATCAAAACTACAAAGAAATAATGTCTTGTTGTGTCTAGACTGACCTTATTCTGATCTTTGAGGTCGGTTGTCAGGCAGTAGTAGATTGTTGGGTACTTACTTTAAGTGATTGATATGATATTACACAAAGGTAAGCCTACATCATTTGAAAAACCATTTTATCGATTCTGGACTCGTTGTGTTACGTGCTTCAATAATTGAAGTGGCATAACAATGACAAGCAGTTCTGTCTTTACAACCACAACAATAAATGAAAACAGCATGAGCAATCCTTTAGGACATATTCAACATCTCGACCCTGAAAGGTACAGAAATAATTGCGGGGGATGTGGTGAGTTTATTCATTTACTACAACTACAACACGTGTATTAAATAACGAGAAATTTGTTTATCAGGTCGCCCAGTTCCTGCGCCTTGTCCGTATTGTCAGACTTGTCATTGCTCACTCAATTGCAGTCTGCTGACTGCTGGAAAGTCATCAAAAACTGGCTCGTGGATAAAAGACAATAAGAATCGGTATTTGTTTTCATTTAATCTTTTAATCATAGAAACTAATTTCTTTTTCTACAGATGGTTTGAAATCGTCGCCATTTCTTTGTGTGTTTTATTGGTTTTAGTTATTATTGCGTTAGTTGTGTGCGTGTGGTACTTCAGTGATCGCTGGACAGGTATTTTTTTAGTGGTTATAATGTTTAACTGTATATCTTGTTTGTTTTTCACTCGTTGAATCAGTAAATAAAGATGACGGTGATGTAGGAGCATCCGGTGATGGCGTTGAACGAAGACAACGTAAGAAAAGTGCTGGATCTGGATATAGCAATACAATACCTACTAGTATGTTATATTGTTACATCTATGTGATTTAAAATTGAAAATGTTTCTTTTTTTTTCTTTCAGATTACGATTATAACGATTATCACTATTTTCCATAATGTCGTTTGGGTGGGAGAAAAATGGACTGTTTAGACTTAGAAATGCAAATAAAAGTGCAAATAAGATTTTTTTGAGAAGAAAATTTAATTGTAAGTGCAAAACATAAAAAAATGCAAGATTCAGTGCAAACCTGCAATAAATTTATTGCAAAATTACATTAGTATAAAACGGGAATACTGTACTGATTTGTGAGTGCAAAACTGCCATCTATTGTAGAAACCTGCATTATTTATTGCAAAACAGCAATAGTGAGTGCAAAACTGTAATTTATCATGTGGAAAACTGCATTATTTATTGCTCTGTAATTTATCATGTGGAAAACTGCATTATTTATTGTAAAACTGCATTATTTATGGTAAAACTGCATTATGTATTGCAAATCTGCATTATTTATTGCAAATCTACATTATTTATTAACTGCAATCTACAAGTATCATGTGGAAAACTGCATTATTTATTGCACAACTACAATCTATCATGTGGAATCCTACATTATTTATTGCAAAAATGCATTATTTATTGCACAACTGCAATCTACCATGTGTAAAACTGCATTATTTAGTGCAAAACTGCATTATTTAGTGCAAAACTGCATTATTTATTGCAAATCTGCATTATTTATTGCACAATTGCAATCTATCATGCGGAATACTGCATTACTTATTGCAAAACTGCATTATTTATTGCAAAACTGCAGTATTAAATCCAAAACTGCATTTTCCCTCTTTAGTTCATTTAATTTGAAACAAAAACACTGCAAAATTAATTCATAAAACAATCACAATTTTTTTTATTCGTATTGCTCATAATTTTGCATTAAAACAATTTTTTTTAAAAAAAATTTCTGAAAATTTACAATTTCACATAAGTGGCATTAGCGACCTCCACCTCCACCGCCTCCTCCACCACCACCACCACCACCACCTCCTCCTCCTCCTCCTCCACCACCACCTCCACCACCTCCTCCGCCTCCGCCAGCTCTCTTTTGACGATTGGCCGTAGTTGAGGACCTAATTTTATACGGTACACTGTTTATGTGAAGACCAGCTTCGACCTTTTGTGTATCCGATTTAACACTTTCAGTTTTCGCGGCTGAAATGTGTGTTGCCAGTGCCGCCTCGTGTCGTTTCCTGCGCTCACATTCGGCATCGGTGCACGGCGAATCGTCGTAATATTCATCATCTTCCTCTTCGTACGCATCTCGACGTTTTCTACCGCCGCCGCCGCCGCCGCCTCCTCCTCCTCCACCGCCGCCACCTCCGCCGCCGCCTTGTCTTTTCACACGCTCTGCCTCGCTAGAATTGTGTTCTTCTTCCTCGTGTTGTATTACTTCTTCAACTGCTGCGACGTCACGACGGCGTTTTCCACCACCGCCGCCACCGCCTCCTCCTCCGCCACCTCCACCGCCGCCGCCGCCGCCTTGTCTTTTCACACGCCCCGCCTCGCTAGAATCGTGTTGTTCTGCCTCGTTTTCAGTTGGAGTGACGTTTTGTATTTCTTCCTCAACTGCTGCGACGTCACGACGGCGTTTTCCACCACCGCCGCCACCTCCGCCTCCACCGCCGCCGCCACCTCCTCCGCCGCCGCCGCCTTGTCTTTTCACACGCTCCGCCTCGGTAGAATTGTCTTGTTCCGCCTCGTTTTCAATTGGAGTGACCTGTTGTATTTCTTCCTCAACTGCTGCGACGTCACGACGGCGTTTTCCACCACCGCCGCCTCCTCCGCCTCCTCCGTAACCTCCACCGCCGCCGCCACCACCTCCTTGGGGAAAGGCGGTGATGTAAGTGAGCGCACAGATGCAGAAAACTGCAAAAAGCTTTTAGAAAAAGAAGAAATTTGAATGAAATAAACGAAAGACAAAGGAAAGAAATTCTGAAGAAATAGAAATGATGTACTCACAACAAGGGTCTTCATTGTGTTGGTAACCTATAGAGAAAAAAAAGGAAAGAAAGGGTATTTATATGTGTAAAAGTGAGGGATGGGTTGAAAGAGTGTAATTTGATTGGGGGATGGAGTTTTGGGGTCAGTTGTGGACCAATGGGAGTTGGACATGTGGTTGATGAGTAAAGAACTATTGATCAACATGTGTGAATGTTGGAATGGAGTTTTTATCATTGGTTTTAGGTTTAAAGAATGTGTTTGTGTGTGATTTAATGAATTAATTAATTAAAAGAAGTTTCAAATTAGTTTATTGTTTTTAGAAGAAATTGGGAGAAAATGAAGACATTTGTTATTTTAAATTAATAAAAAAAATAATAAAAGAATGAATAAATTGGAAATAAGATTAATTTTTGGAAATTTTGGTTTAATTTATTTAATTTTTGATTTTGATTTTGATTTTGATTTTTTTTGTGGTTTTATTCACAAAGGATGGAAAGATAATTGGTTTTTGACCTTTCTTTCACAAGGGTGTGTGCACTTGACCTCTTTAGGTTGAGGTCATGCTTAATCTTTGAAATGTAGAAAGATAAAACTAGATAATGGATTTGTGGATTTGTATAATTGTATTATGGGAACCAAAACCCCAAAAGCAAGTTTCAAATGTAAATTGTATATAGTGTGGTCTAAAAGTCTGGACCATGGCATCCATTAGTCACTGTAGCAATGCTGCAACAGTATTTTCAAAGTATTAACTGACAAAACCAGACCATATTGAATATCAGCTGTAAATCAAATCAAATATTGTACAAATCACAATAGTTTGATTTGATTAATTGATTTGATCACAAGTAGTAACATCAGTAAACAACCTTTGACCCAAGTGTCACTAATACAAGTGAAAGGGGTCGCAACATCTTTCTATCGACAGTCATTTTGTTTTTATGTTTTTATTACCCGAAACGTTATTGTTGCTAACCGTTTTTAATTTAAAAAATAATCATAATAAGCAACATTATCAGTTTTCATGGTCAATTTTTTTAAATATCTCCTCTTTCTCCTGCCATTTTATGAACAAACTGTGAACCCTGTGGGACGTCGGGGTTCGGTCAGGGGTGTCAGCTGTGTGTGTACATATTAAACGAGAAAAGACTAAAATTTCGTTCCAGTATTGGCATTACTTTATTTATTTTTTACTGAATCAGTTGTAGGATTTACATCGGAATTTGTTTTAACTGAATATTTGAGCTAGATGACCGCCACCATATCACAGAATTCGGGGATGATAAAGCGGCAAGCGCGCTCTAGTGGTGACTATAAAATAAATCGAGAGCAAAGAAAGGCGGCAAATATGAAAGACTGAATTTAATTCACATGTTTGGTTTAAATCTTTTGTTAAGACTTAATTAATGCGTGATGAGAATAAGAAACTGCATCTCCTGGTCTAGTTACGAGTTACTCTTGTTTTGATGACTACTTACCTCACAATTTGCATTGCCTCGTTCAGAGGTTCCCAATGTTTTTAAGATGGTGAAGCTGTTAGTAGAGTAGAACACCAGGAATCCAAAAATAATTAAAAATCTCCACTAATTCCAGTCATAAATCACAAAATCCAACACCAAAAATCCATAAAAATTAAACATTTCCCCAAAAAATATCAAAATTTCCACGAATAAAACGAAAATTCTATTCAAAAAAACAAAAAAATTTCCCCGAAAAAATTAAAAACTTTAGTGAAATGTCAAAATTTCCTTCAAAAATGACAAAATCAAACACCAAAAATCCAAAAACTAGTCAAAATCTTCTCAAAATATCAAATTCTTGCACAAAATATCCAAAATCCCATTCAAAATCCACTTATCCAGTACCGGTAGCTCGACATTCGCATACCCAAACCGGTACAATAAAAAATAAATAATAATAAAAAACATACAAGCTAATTATATTTGTTTCATACATCTACATTTTATTGGACAAATAAAATTGATTGTACACTTTGCTACCATACACTGCATTTAGAAACTGGATTAAGCGGCGAGCCTACCGGACAGCGATAATCCTCAGAAAAGGCTTGCATGTTGGAGAGTGGTCCATTAACCCTTATTTATTCAAAATCAGTGACCACACACACATAACCAAACTCAAATACAATACCTAAATCTCCCCAAACTGTGAACACCAAATTCAATTTGCAAATGTGCTTGTTCCGGTCGCTGTTTGATGCACCACATCTGAGAAATTCAAACAAAAAAAAATCATACAAAAGAAATTCTTGATAAATAATTAAATGTATTAACTGACAGTTGCATAACTCATCCAAAACAACTGGTTGATTGTATAATTCAAGCCTGGCAGTTGCATTTCCGGTTCATGATGTTGAGCCCATGTCCGATACGCCTAAAATCAAAGACAAAAAGAAAAATCAATTTCTTTCAAATCACATGATTTGTTCTATTTACATAATAAGCCTCTTTCAAACCACCATTGTCTGCAATATTTTCTCCTAAAGTGCTTCTGCCATTGAGCTATTTTAGAAATGTCATCAAGATTATTGGACTACGTACGTAGACAAAAAGCGAGAAATGTTGTCTACTTTTTCTCCTGTTTCTGGTTCAGTGTAGTTTCCATATTGATCAATCATACATTGAGATCTCTCCTTAAATCTTTGGTTAGTATCTTCTTCCCACCAATTAAGTAAGTGGCCGTCTTTGTCAAACTGTCTGCCTGTGTTATCGAAGCCGTGGGTCAATTCATGTCCAACAACGGTTCCAATGGCTGCAAAGTTCATGTATTGAGGCCGATCAAAATCAAAGAAAACATCTTGCAGGATTCCAGCTGGAATGCCTAGTTTGTAGATAGAGATTTATTGGATTGTTAGTCTCCCTCCAGAAATAGTGAATTGTCTTGGATAACTTACTAATGCTATTGTCCAAGCTGTTGTAAAATGCATTCACAATTGCCACATTGGACTTGTGCTCCCAACTAAAAACAAAAAATACAAGAAAATGTCTGGAAAATGGATAGTAAACAGTAAAAGCTGTTTTATCCGGCATTGCACACAGTGCATCTTGACTTTTAAGTCCCTTCCATTGCACTTTCTCTCTCTCTTTCTTGCCGGTTCTGATCGTGAGCAACATGCGAAGTCTTGCAACTTTGCTTGTTGCCGGTTCTGATTGGACTGGGGCCCGTTGGTCATACCGGTTCCGCCCTGTGAGAGGTCCGAATACCTCGTCCGAAGACCTCTTCTGGTGTGCAGCTCCACCTGGTGACATGGAGCTGCCCCAGGGCGGAAAAACTCCGATATCCAGCAATACTCTGGTTCCGATCTTGCCGAATAAAACAGCTTTTACTGTATTTATAGCTGTTCAATGGCTTACTAGTTTCTTTTTACAGGTTCGCGTAATTTCTCTTTGTACTCTTTTGTATCCAAACGCGAGATATGTCGCATGTTGTCAAAAAAATTCCATTTGCTGATGTTATACTAGAAAATACAAATAATTAAACCAAAATGAAGAAATTTCGAAAATAAACAATACTAGGAGGCCCACAGAGGGTTACTGAAAGATATTGTGAGTGTTCGGACGAACGTCGCATGATCAGGGGAAGACCACAAGGCACTGGATGCAACACACAATAAAGAAATTCACCAAAAGACACCTATTTTAAGGTTATTATGCTAGTTGTCTAGGGGTGGTTGAACACCCATTCCAAGCCTAGCCACTGGTGTCAAGACCTTCCACATTGGGGATGCTCAGGTCCCGACAGAGGGCAATGCCTTCATGTCACACCAGCGTAATCAAGAACCAACTCAGTCTAGTGCCTTTTGCTCCATGCCCATTGGCTCAGCCAGGGGGTAAGGGCCTCTTGTGGCAGGGAGATGCAAAAAATAGTGCAAATGCACCCAGAGACCACTGGGTAGCAGACAGTCACAATATACTATTTCTGTAAATCAAATCTTACGTCTTCATAAGCTTCAAGAAGTTTGTCTTCAATCAGTAATTCTTCTGGATATGCAACATGCGCCACCACTGCATCTAACTGAAGGAAATAGCATCAGAATTTGTTATTTATATTTCACAGTTTGTGAGTGGGAGTCGGTCATCGGTCTAGCGCAGGGACCGCCAGATGATATTGGACGCACTGACTACGTGGGAAAAACTGACTAAGACACATTTCATATTGGTTTTTGGCCGTTATTATGGCATTTGTCTAGGGGAGTGTCCCAGAAGCGTTTCCCAATGCTTGCGGCAACCCAATCCAAGATCGACCGCCGACCACGAGGACCTCGTGGGCGGCGAAGATCCTCCGTAGTTTTTAACCTTTTCTTTGGCCCTTTTGATAGTTTGAGGATCAGCCCATGTGACTTTGTTGATGATGTCCCTCATTTCTGTGCGGATGAAATCAACCATTTCTATTGCCTGCAGTGCAATAGGTAATTACCAAAACTGGCATACGGCGACAAAAGACGTGACAAAAGTATTGCAACTGGCTCCATTTTTCCATTTTTCATCACTTCACCCAGATATCAAATACAGTAATACCTCCACTAAGTTATCCTCCGCTAAGTTATAACCTCCCATAAATTATAAAAAATGACGGAACCTTGTATAAGGAGGCATCTTATTGGCTACCTCCCAAAGGTTATAACCTCCCGTAAGTTATCAGATATCCTTCCACCGAGGCTATAACTTAGTGTCATATAACTTTCCTTTGGCTTAGGTTAAAAGAATTTTCTAATCGAAAGATTTCTCTTTGTTTGGGCAATACTTTCATCACCTTCTGGATTTGAATAACTATACCATATTTTTGGCTTCGGGTTTAAAGAATTTACGGACATACATCGATCCAATGGCAATTCCAAAGTAATCTTTAGTTTGCGCCATGCACCGTTTCCACCGCGCTGACCGTTGTTGCACCCCGGACATCTTTTTAAAGATCTCGAAATGCAGTTCGCCGAATTCTTCGCTTACAAACGGCGTTAGGGATCTCACCATCCGACCGATGGCGTAATTTGCCAATACCCTAAAGAAAATTGTTTATTGTTACCAGTGGCAGTTTCAGGGGTAGGCGAGTGCTCCTAGAGTGCATTTTCCAATGCCGGAAATGACTTGATGCTCCTCCGAAAACTAACCACTGACCACGGTGACCATTGGCCTCATGGTAAGTGAGCGCTAAGTGAAGAATTCTCAATATTTACCTGATATCAGTTTCTGCATATAGTCTGGTAAAATTTGTTGTGAAATTTAGACCAAGCGTTACTACCACGGGTTCGCTATCTTGTATGTCGTAAGGATATATTTTCTCAATATATTCTTTCCAGTTCATCTTCAAGAACAAAATAATAATAAAAAAGTTAGTAATAGTTCAACAGTTATTACAAAATAAAATCATTTCAATAATTACATCCGGGTTAAGTTCGTTAAGTGCAGACACATTCAGCTCGTTGTATATTTTGCTGATGTTTTTGCCTCTCTGCGCCGGATCCTTTAAAATCTGAACACCGGAAAACAAAAGTCATCTACAAAAGCCGCAAAAACATCTGTCTTATTTAAAAACAAACAATCTCCAATTGACCTCCAACAACTTCAGCTCGAAATCCAAAACGGCCTCCATTTCCTTTTCGGCTACCGCCCGCTCCGCGCCCCAGAAGACCGCAGTCTCAACCATGAATTGCAAATGGTCCAAAACATTGGAGTCGTTCTTGCCTTTTTTCAAATACGTATACGGAAACCCAGGAGACGGCTCAACTAACTAAACAAAAACACAAGTTACCGCGATTAGGCTTATTTGCGCCCGCACGAAGAATTCACCGCAAGCGTGTGGCGGGAGTTGTTCTTGAAGTCTCGAATGATCCCCAAACCAATGAAAAAGTCGGTCGAGAAATCAACCTTGTCGAACTCATACATCAGTGTCTTCCAGTCTAAGTGAGTACCATTCCATTTGGTGCCCAAGAGCACAGGCCAGCCACCAACTTCCTTGATGATTTTATCCAAAGGCGCCAGGCCTAGTTCGGCTATCCGAGCTGGAAAGAAATAAATGAACAAAAGGGGTCAGCAAAGTTTGCATTTTTTTCAAATTAACATACTTAGATTCATGCAGGATGCGTAAAAATGCTTGACCAGTGTATTGATTTCGCTTTCGTCTTCGGTGACCTCCGATTCCACCAAACCTTTAATCTGATATGTCAAATCTTCATGTAGTCTGGCGAATTGGCTCATCGAAGTCTTTTCGTCGGGAATGTGCGTCTTTTCCAAGTACCCGCCGCAAACAAATTCGTAAAAGTCTTCGCACGGGTTTATTTTGGGGTTCATGTTTTCCAAAATCCGATTTGCTAATTGTACAATAAAAATTCAACCAATTACACATCGCTAAATATCTATCGGGAAGTTATGCACTTGCACTGTTTGTTATTTACTGCGAAAACCAAACCCGTTACAGAGGTGGACACACTCACTTTGTAGGAAAGAACAACCAGAAACCCAGTCCAATATTGGTATTTGGCCTTTGGGCCACCCTACAGTGACCAAACCCAAAATCAACCACTGACCACATGGCCAAAGAGACAATATTTGCTGTTGAGCGCTATTCGCGCTTCATCGTAATCATTTGTTACTCCTTGCGTTATCAAGTTTTTGTTTCTGTTTACCTGCATGAATACAACCCGATGATAAACAAACTTTAGGAGCCGGTGGATCTAGTTCTGTAGTACTAGCATCTTCTGTTGTTGTTGTTGGCAGTGTTGTTGTCACTGTTGCTGTCACTTTTGCTGGTCTGGTAGGAATAGCAGTGGACAAAGTCACATTTCTCCCAACTGAAAAAACACCAATCTCAACAAATCCAATGACTCAAGCACATTTCAATTGCTTTATACTTTTCATGAGTGCCATCTGAGGAAGGATGAAAGTAATGTAATACCAAACAGCAGTTAGACAGAGTCCTGTGCACAGTGCTATTAAAAATATGGTTAAAATGCAGAATTTTCTTTCCATGTAAGTCCTTCTTTTCCACCATGATTGACGCCTGGTAAAAGAGATTTTAGAAGAATTGAGTGGAAATTGTGGCTTTTGGTTTTACCTCTTGCTGCTGGAAGTGGTGACAACTTCTTCAGTTAGGCAAAGCCGACTGTCTTTCATGGTTTTAGCTCAGCAGTGGAACCAAAAGCAAGCTACTGAGCATTATGAATTATTGCCTTATACATGAGTACCTTTTATGAATTTTACAATTAATCACGCAAAGTTGAATAGAGTTGAATTCAATGTATGAACATTGTAAAGAGTATCCTCTTCCTTTGACACTTATTTTTTGCATTAAAATCCAATTTTTGGTTGTGGTTTGTATTCATTTTTTTGAATCGAGTGCAGTTGCCTGGTGAAATAGTTTTGGAATTATTTAATTAGTTGAAATTAATTGTCATTTAAGGCTGGATTTGGAATTGCTAAACATTGCTGATTTTAAGAAATTTTGGGAATGAACAATAAGACAATTACATGCACCATCTGGTGGCAAGAAATGTAAATTTTATTTACAAAATGATTTTTATATATTATTATCCTGGAATAATAAGTAGGAATTTTCAATTTTTTTTTTTTTTACAGCAAAACAACAAAAACAACAAAAAAACATCAATTCTTGTGTGGGGTTCACACGGGTAATGTTTTCTGCACTGTTTTGGAAAATATTTTGGTAAAAAATGAAAGACCCATTTGACCACCAGGAATGGAGCTGATGAGGTACCTGAGTGATGGAAAAGAATTTTTTTTTTGTTTTTTTTAAAACTTGTAAAATTTAGTTTACCAAATCAAAGAGATCACTTGAAAAACTGCAAACAGCACTGTAAAAGGTGTGCTTTTTACCTAAAAGAGGCAAAATAAATTTAATCATTGGGTATCTTGCGGGTGGTATGTATTTGATTGCGTATTTGTTTTGACTACTGTTAGTGGTTTGAGGACTAAACTAATCCATTTAGACAAAGAGTTTCAACAAAAGTACAAAACTAGAGAATTTTTAGTTGAATTTCAAAGAATTTGGAAATTTTTTGAGAAATTTTGAGAAATTTTGGGAAATTTTGAGAAATTTTGAGAAAATTTGAGAAAATTTGAGAAAGTTTGAGAAAATTTGAGAAAATTTGAGAAATTTTGAGAAATTTTGAGAAATTTTAAGAAAGTTTGAGAAATTTTGAGAAATTTTGAGAAATTTTGAAAAATTTTGAGAAATTTTGAGAAATTTGGACAGATTTGAGGAATTTAAACAAATTGGAGAAATTCAGGCAAATGTAAGCAATTTCTGATAAATTTCCAAAAGTTTTCCTTGTTATCGCAGTTCGTCAAACAAATTCTTGCCAAATACCAAGTGATAATTACTTCGAGCGCGAAATACAAGGTAGCTAACATAGTACCGAAGTAGACTGCTGAAAACGGCAGACGAGATGATGAGAATAAATGTTTTATATGATTAATTGGACCCCACAGAACCCCAAAACTGAAAATAAAATCAATCAATTATTTCCAATCATTCAATTTACCATCACACTTACCTCATGACAATAAACAAACTCCCCAATGTGTATAAAAGTGCAAATTTCCGTGCCTTCAATATCAAAACTGGTATGTAGAATGATGCCTAGACAAAACAAATTCTTTTATTTTTATATATAAATTTTAAATATTTAATTTTTAATATTTTATAAAATTTTTTTAAAAAATAATTTATTTTTACCAAAATAAAACATGTACAACCCATCGCCAGGCATCCCATGAATCCAATAATTCTCTGTTTCCTAGACTGTAAAAATAGTTTTATTAAATAGAATTTCACACAATTACCAATTACCAATTACCAATGAGGGAAAAAATGGATCACTTTGAGCTTCAGCCAACCAGCCTTCGCTGTTTTCGCATTGTCTACCCTCGGTTTTCTTGGACAACCAATTAGAAACATTAGGAACGTAAGTTGTTATATTTGAGGCTATGGTACTCGAAGAAATACGGTCCGATTTATTGCTTTTCGACAGGTAGGCGTTCAAATCCTTGCTGAGGTCGGCCATTTTGTTTCTGCAATAACAGCTAGCCGCAGCACGGCTTTCCATATTAAATTTTGCCAGCTGGTCCAGGCGCACTTATGCACTTAATTCTACTTAAAACCCCATACTCATCAGTACTCAGTTGTAGATTATTGAACATGGGGCCTGAAAATTTATTAAAATTGCAAGATTTTTTTAAATTTTTATTTTTTTGTGTGCAGGTTTTATATTTGGCCGCGGTAGTGATGATGATGCATTCAGCATTCCTGGTGCTCGCGCCAAAATTTAACACTGGGAGTTGTCCTGCTGGTAATTCAGCGAGTTTGTTAAAACATGAAATAAATTTAACACCCGGCGTTATTAAAGGAAATGAATAAATAAACACAGCTACATCCAATATTTTGATTTATTTCAATCAATTTCAATCAATTTCAATCAAAACAAACAATCTGTTCCTTCTTAATCTGACTCTAATCTCGAAACCCTCTGCGTCACCTTTTAGTGTTATCGAGACCTTTAAAGATGTCCGACTTTTAGCTGGGGCTGAACAGTGTCGCCAGTTCAGAAAAGGCTCGCGATTGCAATGAGCCACTAAGACAATTCTATCCGTTCCAAAACTTATTTATTCATGTTTTCCGTGGCCTCCGAAGCGCTGGCAACAACCTTAAACCTGCCGGAAGACGAGGACTGGAAATACCAAAAAGCGAAATTATTGCAAAATGTGCACGATGCAGTCAAACAGGTAACAAAAATCAAACAAAAACATTAAAAAATTAAAAATATTATTTTTATTTACGTTCATAAAAATAAATAAGAAGGAAAAGTGCATTTTTCAAAAGTAAATGTCAAATTCCCACGAGATTGACTGATTAGTCATCGTTATCTCTATCAACAAAGGTCACGTGTCTAATCGGCCTCGAAAAACTCAAAAATTCAAAAATAATTAAAATTTTTGTTTAATTTCAGGTGCAATTACACTTATCCACACTCGAGGACATCACCACACCTTTGCTGATCAAAGACAGTCCGGTGCAGAAGTTGTGCCAACGTTTAGATTTGGTTTTCCTTCACGGGTGAATCGAAAACGTGAAATTTTTAATTTTTTCGTTTAATTTTTGATTTGTTTTTCGTTTAGGTTGCGAAATATAGCTGGTGGGTATTGGGGTTTCGTTCGGGAATTCACCCACAAGGACGCCGTGCTGTCGATATTGGAATTGAAATGCGTTCGGTCGAATATTGGTCGTGGACGTGCGTGGTTGCATTCGGCGCTCAACGAGAATTTGTTGGAGTGTTATATTCGTGCTTTCGCCACTAATTCAGTATTAATCAGTCGGTATTATACGAATAATGCATTTTTAAGTGATTATCAGGTTGGGATTTTGGTTTTAGACGTGGTTTGTTGGTTGGTTTGGTTAATTTTTGGTTTTTTTGGTTTTTGATTGCAGAAGTTGGAGACGTTGATGATGGTCGCAACCGGGTTAGAGTTTCCGATTTTCCGATTAGAATACGTACGTTGGTGGTTGTGTTGTGGTGCAATTGTGTGATCGTGATACGGCAGTGCAGAAATTAAGATTTTTAAGTGTAAAAGTGCAATTTTTAGGTGCAAAAATGGATTTTTTAAACGATTTTTTGAGTGATTCAATGATTTGTTGACTAAATTAAATGTGCATCAGAGGTTCCCAAATTGTGGTACGCGATAAGTGGATTTTGAATGGGATTTTTGATATTTTGTGGAAGAATTTGATTTTTTTGAGGTGATTTTGACTATTTTTTGCACTTTTGGTGTTTGATTTTGTGATTTTTGAAGGGAATTTTGATATTTCACTCAAGTTTTTAATTTTCGGGGGAAATTTTTCATTTTTTGAATGGAATTTTGGTTTTATTTGTGGAAATTTTGATATTTTTGGGGAAAATGTTTAATTTTTATGGATTTTTGGTGTTGGATTTTGTGATTTTGTGATTTTGTGATTTTTGACTGCAATTGGGAACCTCTGGTCTAATGTACTTTGATTTGGAAATTGCCCTAATTGACTAAAATTGCATTTTTAGTACAAAAATTGCACTCTCTGCATGCATAATTGCACTGCTGTAGTGCAAAAACAAACACTTTAACTGCTACAATTTGTAAATGTTTTCAGGATCTTTGGTTTTTGGATCAGACCGCTTTTCCACCCGACAGCGACGAAGCCTCACTGATGAGGAAGGAAATATCATTAAGTTCAATCAGTCTTTCATCTAGTATTTTATCTCAAGTGAGCCACATTACATTTTACAAAACATTTTTAATTCTAAATTTTTCCACCAAACTGAAAAAAAAAACTAAAAAACACAATTTTCTATCCTCCGATTATTTTATTTATTTATTTTTCATTTTATTTTTATTTTCAATTTTTATTTTTAATTTTTATTTTCAATTTTTATTTTTAATTTTTATTTTCAATTTTTATTTTT
>JAQIXU010001788.1:0-15135 GCA_034701245.1 Strigamia transsilvanica | reverse complement strand
TCCCACCTGTTGGTCCACTCCAACAGCATCCAATCCTTGATACATAATATCGACCCAACCGTCTTTAGAAGACAGCACGAAAAGCGCCATCAAAGCCTAAATAAAACGAGAAAAAAAATTCAATTTACCTTTATTATTTTAGTTTTGTGTATTTTCAATTACTACCTGTCCTAAATCGTCGAAATTGTATCGTCTATTTAACCACTCGTTGCGCGAGTCGGCTTCGCAATCGGTTCGATTTTTAATTCCCTTCATTTCAGGGCCTTCGCAGTAATAAAAAGTCCCTTTAAACAGCTGAATTAAAGAGAAAATTTCGTTGAAATTAATAAAAATAATAAAATTTCAAAAAAATAAAAAATATTTATACTTGAACTCCAAGAATGCCAAAAATGATGAAAAAAGTACAACAGATGAGAACAATGTTACCAATGGGTCGGAGGGAGGACAGAAGAGTTTGCACAACTAATTTCAGACCAGGTGCACGGTTTATTACCCTTGAAGAAAATAAAAAAAGACACAAAAAAAAATTACAAATATAAATAAACATTAATAACTTGGGTGAAATGTCCTCCCAAGAGAAAAAGAGTTGACGTTATTAGTCGCATTCAAAAATAGAAACATTCAACTGTCTCGTGTTTAGTTTCTCGAAAAATGACGTCACTTTAAAGAGCAAAACAGAAAACAAAATGTGAGTGACTTCGTGATACCCATCTTTAACTGGGTCCATCAAAACGCTCGTTGCGTGGCCTAACACTTCGGGGTCACGACCGAAGGAAGTCCAGCACAATTAATCAATCAATATGAGAAAAGCGTGTTGTAGCGTACTGAACTGCGTTTTATCTGTGTTTTACTACATTTTTATTGTGCTTAAAATACTCCCCAACACATTCAACCCGTGTTCGTGTAGTTTATTCGTTTGTGATAAGAATGTCTCCTGCTTTAGAAAGCGAAGAAACAACATCCGATAAAGATAAATGCGTAGGCTCGCCCGAAGCCGCAAACAAATAATAAGGGCCCGAAAAGCAGAAAAATAAACCATGGGTATGTTCCTTCTGCTTTGCAGGAAAGGAAACTTTAAAAGAAAATCATCCCGGGTGTCTCGATTTATATATTTGGCCAAAAATCATAAAATAAGCTTTTGTTAATGCATACCTGAGGGGTCGAAGGGAGCGGAGAAGTCGAAAAACTCGAAGAATACCAAAAATACGTGAACTAGAGGTGGAAAAGAAATTCATGATGACGTCGACGAGTGAAATAATAACTAATGTGCCGTCCATGACATTCCAGCCACTGCGAAAATAAGTGTGTTTTCCATACCACAATCCGGAACCGACTACCTGTAATAACATGAAATTGCCCATATGGCTCAAAAACTATATTGTAAGCTTAGATATTGTATACTGTATTGCATTTTGTGGGATAGAAGTATATTGAATAAAGAATTTCATAATATAATTGAAAAAGATGCATTTTGACACAGATAATATTGTGGAATGCATTTCATAAAACATTTTACAAAATGTATTATCATTCTGAAACCAATAGTCTGTACAAAAATATTGCAATATGCAATCTCGCAAAATGCTATACGTTTCATAATCTATTGGAATACATTGCAATGGATTTTTGAACCATATGGGTGTATAGATGAAATAGATACAAATACAGTCAAACCTCGTTATAACGAATCGCAAGGGACCTGAGAAATCTGTTTATTATAACAAACGTTTGTTAGAACAAAATACAGCGTGCAATTGAAAAATTCTATTTAATCATGGAAAACAATATTTATTCATATACAATGGTGATTTTTGTGTCAAGTGATAAGTTTTCAAAATTCGTTATAACAAGGGCTTGTGGGTATTAGTGTGTTCCAAAAAATGTGCTTGTTATATAAATAATTCGTTATATTAAAATTCGTTATATCGAATTTTTTTTAAACATGGTGTTCTATGGCCAACCAACCAAGTCATTTTCAAAAATTCGTTATAACAAAAATTCATTATATCGAGGTTCGATTGTAGAATAAAAATAGAATAGATATTGAATTTTGTTGTTTACACATACCTTGACCAACATTTCCAGTGCAAAAACAACAGTGAAGATGTAGTTGGTGATTGTTAGAAACAGTCGTTCTTTGCTGCCAGGCGGTATATTGGGTCGTTCCATGGCCAGAGTGACGCAATTCAAACCGATAAAGGCCAGAGTGCCGTAATCAAACCACTTTTGTTCCATTAAATTTGTGCACATTTTCCGAAATCTGTAAACAATAGTTCGATTTTATTGCGGCGAAAAAATGTGGAATATTTTTCTGAACGAAAGATAAAAATAAACAAACGTGATGCGAAGCGTAAACAGTTTGAATGAAGACGAGTTTCAAACAGTTTCGCAATAAAATAAAGATAAACAATAAACAAATCATTACCGCTTATGTAAAGCTGGAATTTGCACTCTAAATGATACATTTTTAATAATTATAACTACATCCATCTTGTTTTCTTCAATTTAATAAGCAAAGTGATTGAATTTAAAAAAAACTCTGTATGCATTAAAGGGAATTTTTCTTTCTTCTTCTTATTAAATCCATAAATTTGCCAAGGATCAATTTAATAATTCATATAGTGTTTTTTTATCTTGGCAGAAATGTATTTTTTTTGCTTGTATTTAATGAAGAGATGTTTTTCTTTGTGTTCCCAAACATGCAAGCTAATGAATTCTAATGCATTCAGTAGCAAATTGATTACAGTATCCGAAGAAGTAAAAAATTCTTTTACAAGCAGTTTTTAAGCTAAAAGACGGATTTAATCCATCCCATTAAAACTTCTTAATAATTAACAATGAATGAAACACGTATCTTAATCCTATTAAGAATGAATCATCCGCTTAATGCGCGTTTAAATGCAACCAAATTAACCATTGCCATTACCAAGAAATTTAATGAGGCTTGTAAGTCAAACATGTCATAAAAGTCTACAATGATCACACAATAGGTGCATTCAAATTGATTAAGAAACATCTGCTTAAATGGGTCAGGTTGATAACCCCGTTTTCGCATGTCTCCCAACAATGATGTATATACTTTGATTCTTCGAATTTATCAATTACCAATTATCTCACAAATCTGAGAGAAAAATAAACTCACAAGAAACACGTTAGATTTTTGAGAGAAAAAAGTCAATTTAAATTTTAAATTCAACGACTTTCTCGATTTTTTTATAATTTCGTTAAATCTCGTTCTTGATTCTTTCTCATAACGGAATCTCATATACAAATATTCATGGGTTACTGTTTAGATAAAAAACAAAGTTGGCAATTTTCATTTCGGGTTTCAGTATCGAAAACGAGTAACTGCGAAAAAGAATTCGTAGGGCCAATTTCGATTTTTGTACCTCCCTTCCTTCACTGCCTACAGAATGATTACAGAAAGTGGAAATGCTCGGCCAAGTAAGCTTGGCGAGCGCATCCCTCTACCTATAGTTTCAATCTTAGCGTTAGCGATTGGGTTGAATTGAATGTTCTTAGTATAATTGGCGATTTAAATATATTTTTAGTTTCTGGATGCTGTGAAGGAGAAGGAGTGCGCACAAAACTTTTTTTTATGTTTTTCAATACACTACCCAAACCCAAACAGAAATCAAACCTACTTGTTTTCAGGTTTAAATATATACAATGAATAAGATGATCTGTTGATAAGGCACTCAGATGGTTCGAAAAACCAACAAATCTAAAAAATAAAAAATAAAAAATAAAAAACATTAAAACCAAATTAACATAAAAAAAAAAATGTATACAAATTTTATTTTCTACTAACCGTAGGTCCATCTTCAGCATCGAGGCCCGTTTTGACAGCAGGTAAATCCACTATCAAATTGTTGGCTTTATAATCGTCTTTAAATGAACTCGCAATGGAGAAGTGACGACTCGAATGATGGTCGTAAATAGAATTGCGTGGACTTTGCGTCTTGACAAACCCACTGCCCGCTTGCAACGTGTGCGAACT
Organism: Strigamia transsilvanica; assembly: GCA_034701245.1. Lineage (NCBI taxonomy): Eukaryota > Metazoa > Arthropoda > Chilopoda > Geophilomorpha > Linotaeniidae > Strigamia > Strigamia transsilvanica. The sequence goes on along the minus strand of JAQIXU010001788.1, from coordinate 11,135 downwards.
GGGACTGCAAGGAGGTGCATTGCCCCAATGAGCAGAAGCGGATGAATGACTACGAATCGAGTTTTGGGGACTAAGAGTACAGGTGGGACTCCCTATGGGATTCTGTTGAGTTAGAATGTTCCGGCGGTTGTAAAGCGTAGGTGGGGCACCGTTGCATTGACTTCGATCCAAAAGTTGACTACAGAAAACATGAAATGTACACTTAAACACATTTCTTGTATTATATCCAATAAATGTGTATTTACTTTGGTGTTTGTCGATTATTAAGTGCGTTATTGAGCATCATATCATCATTGAGTTCAGGTTGTGAGTCCTGGTCGGAATCGACCAGGTTTTCGCGTTCACTTCCCTTTTTTCTGCTTCGTCTTCGCCATGAACATGAACTTGTTTTGCTGCCTTTTCGATTTAACCAAGGCGATGTACCCGTACTGCTATTGCTCCCTTTACGTTGCAATCTATAAAAGGAATTGAAAATTCAACAAAAGAATCCTCCAGATGTCGAAAGGGAGGAAAAAACTGCAACAACGGTGCATCGAATTAATACAAGTTCCTTCTTTCTAATTAAGCTGTTGCTTAGACCATAATTAATACGGAGAAATATTTCCCCCGACATGTAACCTTAATATTAGACTAGATTACAAATTATAGACAACTGTTCGCGCCCGGTATCTTGATGCTAAATTCAAACTGTGCATCCCATTCTGCGCAGATGCTTCCCCAATTCCCAGTTGTTGTTTTCGCAGTGTTATTTCTAGTGTTAGGCCTAATAGAGTAAAGTAAATAAACAACAACAAACATAATTTAAAAACCAAACCAAGGGGCAAACTGCAGAATGTTCCTTTATTTAAAATGAGATTAGATTATGATTATTTTACTAATTGCATTTTGGCGTTGTTGCGTAAGCTTAGATGCCCCGCTTTGCAAGTGCAGTGCAGTGAAGCTAATTCGGGGCTTATCTGTGACACACTTCTACATGCCACGAAGTTGAACAAAAAAAATCCAAACAAAAAAGATCAAAAAATGCTTAGTTAGTGAGTAACTTAAGAAGGACCATCTGCTTTGATTAAACTAAGAAATAATCTAAGGTCTCATGTTTTGTGTTAAAATCTTAGTTATTTTTAATACGACCAAACTTCTTCAATGCGTTTAACTTAATTTAATACTAGAGAAAATTCAATGGTATAACCCCTCTTAAATTTTTGGTTGGAAAAAATCGAAACGCCTCGTACTCCGAGGAGTCACTAGCCGGGAATCGAACCCAGATCCCCCGCATACCGGACGGGTGCTTTAAGCATGGTTAGCTTTTTTTTAAAAGTAATAACCTGTTGCCAGGGCCGGATTTACGTATAAGCAAAATAATCAGCTGCTTAGGGGCCCCCGGAAAAAGATCCGACTATGTCCCAGGAAAATTTAGTTGACTTATTGTTAACTTTGGAAGTAATTTTTTCTTTCTGGCATCTGTATTTATATTTACTGTATATAAAGAAATAATAGTAAGTGTATTTTTTAGATTTTTTAATATTAAACTATTTTTTTGGGGGGGGCCCCCAAAAAATTTTGTTTAGGGGCCCGGCAGTACCTAAATCCGACCCTGCCTGTTGCGTAAAACCCTTTATTATTTCCGTTATTGTAATACCTTGGCGAGGCAGTTAAACTGTCTTTGCGAGTGGCTTTAGAACCTTGAATATTCGTTCGTTGCGATGTCATTCCACTCGCAAATCCGTTGCTAGGCATCTGTAGTAAATGCGGAATGCTAGTAACCGACGACTATAATGTAAAAGAAGATTCGGTTAAAATGTGTAGAGTGAGCAAGAAACTTGGCAAAAGGATATTAACCGTGGATCTGTCGATCGAATCGATGGAAGAATAACTGGCTGTCAAAGCCGATAAAGGGTTCAGTTTGAATCCCAAATCTCGAGCTGGTGGCTCCAAAGTAGCATTTGGCGAACCCTGAGGCGTGGCGGCCGTGTGCGTAATGATTGGTGGTCCAGCATCACCACTTTTTATCTCCTCCTTTTCCAGGCGACTGACAGCAAGTGAAGGCGGCAGGTGCAAGAGTTTGGTTTCTGCAATGTGAGGAGTCAGATTCGGAGTAAATAACTTTAAGTTATATTTTAATAATACACAACTTTTAATAAGTAAATGTACTGGTTCAAGTTTAATATGCACAGCATGTTTGGAGCAATTCTCTTGCTCTTCTGCAGTAGATGCAGCACATGTTTAAAATATTAATGATTATTCTCAAGGCATTTCACTAATTGGTTGCATTTTTTTTTGGTATTTTTTTTAATTCTTTAATAATTTCCTTCTGGTTGTTCCATGTGCGGAGTCTTGCTGTGCTTGTTAAGCAACAAGTGCATTTAAAAAAGATGTCAAAAGGTGCCCTTTTCAGGCATCATTTAGATGCAAATCAGCATCACTTACATGTAGGTTACACCCCATAAAGTGCTATTTGGATCTGCAAGATGCTGTTTGATATCAACAAAGTAATAAATTTACTCCTGACTTGCACAAATAAGAAAGAAGGTCAATTTTCTTATGTAGTAGACATTTAAAGAGATTTTTCCTGGTTTTTACTAATTGTTTGATGAAGATCTGCTCATAATTCTGGCCACAGAGAATGGTGGAATTTAATCATGATTAAAGGTATTATTTTCTATTCGGAATACGGATCCAGAATAGCAAAATTGGTGTTATTTTTTTCCACAAAAAGAACCATCTTTAATTCTAAAATTAATCCCAGCAAAATTCAATGTGGCTGGTGGCAATTTATTGAGCATAGCCAGGCCCTCTAAAAGTGTTTTTTTTTTAAAAAAAAACATTGTTTATATATGGTCCCTTGGTGTTTGTATAAGTTAAAGAACAAAATAATATAACTGAAAAGATAAATAAAACGAACTGCCAATTTAAACAAAAGCAACCTGAATTTATATTCTTTTCAATTTTGGTCAGAAGAATTGAAATGTTGATCAATATGATTAGAATTTATAATGGCACACCTCATTTACATGCAGAAATGAATATAAAGTGGTTTTGTAGTTGGAATTGCTTTTGGAAGCAAGGATTAATGGTTACCTTTGGTAATGTTGCATTTGGGGTCATAATCCTCTTGTAGTTGCTTAAGTTTAGCGTCTGCTCTATCTTTTTCTTCCCTCTCCTGTAGCTGCTTATTTTTTTCTTCATTATCCGAGAGTGATCCACCATCACTTCTTTTCTTTTCGTCCTAGAACAATAACATCCATGAATATTCTTTCCTACTCACAACTCACAAAATAAAAGACAGCCTTTTTACATCATTAAAACAGTGATTAGCTTATAGTAGAAACCAAAAGCAAACATTAGATAATTACAATACATAAATTAAATAAATAAATAAACAAATAAATAAATAAATAAATAAATAAATAAATAGAATTAAAACCACGTCATATATATAAATTACAGACGTCACTACACCCAGCATGGCGCTACATTTAACGAAGAAAATGTTATACCGGTAATTTAAAAAAAAAAGAAATATTACTAAGAAAGTTGGCTCACAAAAGCAAAAATTGATTATGAGGAAAAGTGATAAAAATGTAAAAGGCAATAAATAAATAAGTAAATAAATAAAATGATTGAAATATTTGCACCTACCCCATTGAGTGACCCTGACTCCGATTGCTCTTCCTCAAGAAGAAGAAGAGAAAAATTGCAAAGGGATAAAAAAAAAAGTAAAAACAAGCCAATAAGCATATTGATATGTTGAATTGCAAGAAGAAGAAGCACGTCACGACAATACATTACAATAAAGAGTGAAAAGTTTGTGAACTTCAATAAGTTTGTAAAACAAAATATGTCAGTGTCATAAATATGAATATGAGTGAGTGCCTTGTGAAACAACAACGCGTGTTACAATATTCATGCATAGATGAAAATTCAGAAAACGGATACCATAAACTTATATAGTATATATATTGATTTCTAGAAAGGTTATTCTTATACGAGATCAAAGTCAAATTCAAAATAATGCAATCACACAACTACAGTATTTCTATAAACTAAGCATTTTTGTTAGTTTTTGTTAGTTCATCAATAATATTTTGCCTTTTATAGAGACTTAATACTTATTGGCAACAAAAAAACAACTTTAAATCATTATTGCAGAAGAGAACAGAAGGCTTAGAACAGAAGGCTTTGATTGAGAGTCTAGAAGCGAGCGAGCGCCTTATTAGTTGATCACCTGACAGCCGTGTCCACTCAACAACACGCACCGCAAGAGCTGCCATGCGTGTCTTTTGGTCAAATAGCATGTTAGCTATTCATCTCATTGTCATTGGTATTCCCTATCAGATTCAGACTGATTTGCGACAGAACTGACCCACTAGTCTATTCTTCCCATAATTCCCTTTGGGGAATATCATTTGTGGCCATGTGCTAACCCCTGATTAGCCAAAATGGTCGTATAAACTACACATATTGCATTTCAAATGTACCAAGAAGCAGTTATGGCAACAGCATTTCATTTCCCATTACAAGTTTAGCATAAAGTAATTAAACTTTTGGTTCACACATGGAAAATCTGAACAGCTACACCAAGGCAGATTGGATTATTCAAAATTCAGATTACATTATTCAAAATAGCATTACCGGCAAGGCAGTAAATTTAACTGCTCTTGTGATATTGTCATCGTTATTGTTGGCGACCGTACAGGTCCGTGTCCCACGGCCCAGCCGTCTACAGACTAGATCGCGCTCTGAGGCAAACAAGACGCATGTAACTTGTGACATGTTACGTGTAGTACTCCGTAGACAATTTTGCCCTCGGTTTTTGTTTTTTTGTGATGTAAAAAAAGACAAAAACAAAAAGAAAAACACCTAAAACACGACTTTTTAAATGCAGCTACTGTGGTGCCTTATCAAAAGTGTTTTTAACAAATTTGTAGCATCATCGAACAAGCCCGTTATTCACGATATAATAAGTAAATAAAGATCTACAGCTGCGTGCTCTCTTCTTGATTTATGTTTCTCGCAGACAACAACCAATAGGGAGTGATAAAGCCCAACTTACTACTCCACCATAGGTACCCCTGGGCACACCGTGGTGGTTGCACACCGGTATAAACTTGATAAAAGCTCGGCAACTTTCAATTTGTGTTTAGATTTTTTTTTCTCTTTCTTTCTTTCTTTCTTTCTTTTTTCCATTTCCTAATTTTGTCAGACAAAGATCAGCATTCTTATTAAATAATCTAAGATATTTGCTTGTTTCCCTCACATTTAGACGATAAAATTAACCCACAATGCAGAGACTAGTCTTCAGAGAGTAATCCACTTTAGGAACCATAATTAGAGTGAAATGGAAAATGAGTGCAAAAAAATCTTATCTGACACCAACCACAATCTTCAAAGCAGACGTGAATTTTTAAGTGATATTTTGTATTGCATCGATGAATTTTTCTGATGTTCACAAAATCTCAGTTGGCAAAATATTCTTTTCCGTGTCATTTCAATAGTAAACAAAAATTGTGGAGACATTAATTATTGATTTTTTTCCCTCGCTTGTGTGGTTTAATTGCATTGTCAACACAGTTGTAATTTCTTATGTGCTATGTATATTAATGATGCTATGCTGGGTGTTGGCGCATGCGTGTCACACACGGTACATCCATTGCTGTTACCTCTGCGGCAGTTCTGCGCTTTTCAGCCATTTCTTCAAGTTCCCTTTCCGTACGCTATAAGCCAAGATAAAGTTAGGTACCACAAGTATATCACCGTGTTATTTGGGTGCAAAATTAAGATAAACAAGAAGCACAAAACAGAGCAGAAAAAAATTCCAAGCTGTAGAATTAAATTGATTAATCACTTGGTTAATTAATTAATTAATTAATTAAAATTAGTATAAAAAAATAATGTTAATATATTTAATTTAAAAAGCATTAAACAAAAAATTCGAGCAAATTATTCCAGTAAAAAAAGTTATTTAAAGCAAACTGATTATCCGACAAAAAAACACAATGTTAAATATTCTTAGTTAATTAAAATTACCGTAAAATTAATAATAGAAACCGCAATTGAAAGCAGACTTTGAAAATCAAAAATTGAAAATATTAGGATGGGTCTGTGGAGGATATGGAATTAGGCCTATTTCATTTTGTGTTTTGTATTGTGTCAAACTGTTTTAGTTTTATACATTTGTTTATATTATAAGCATTGTAAATGAAAACCAGGTTGCAACATTATTGCTGCTTTATCATATAGTGATGATTGCATGTTGATGGTGAAAAGATTCCAATTTCCAAGTCGGACAATCAGAAAAAAATTTAATTTCATTTTAATTATGAGAGAGTGAAGAAGAAATTTAAAAAAAAACAAAAAAAAAAACAACAACACTTTAAAAAAATAATTAAAAAAATAATAATAAAAGCAGGAAAAAAAAATAACGACACTTACTTCAGCAGAAAAACCTTCAACTAAGATGGCGACCAGCAGGTTGAACAGAACATAATTGCCAAAGGTCATAAGAGCAACGAAATACAGAGCTGCCCAATGCGAAGTTCTCTCCATGCCATTGAACAAAACGATATTCCAATCTTCTTGAGTCAATATCTTCGTATACAAATAACATTAGCAACAAATATTATGAATAAACACAAATGCCTAACAGCCAATTAGGAACATGTTAAATAAATAAATAAATAGTTATGATTTCCAACAAAGAATGGCCAATTTTTATTGCCTTACAGCTTAGGGCCTCGCAATGCCAGGGAAGGAAGGGCCCCCAGACGGTAAATCCGCCTCTGGAACCCCCAAGTCACACTGCATCTATGGGCCTCAAGCGGGATAAAAGCGCTGGATTTCCAGGTTTCTAAAGTGACATCACATTTTCAGACGCAGCTATAGAGCAAGTGAAGCCCTCGGCAAGTCATGTGTGAGGCCCATTGACGTGAAGAAAAGATTGCAGACCTTTTAAGTGAAATAAAATACGGTGCACGAAAAAAGATGTACTGTATCACATCATGAAGCACCAGGAAGATGTTACCACGTAACGATCGAGTGTTCGGCACTGCGAGGGTGTTACTGTTAATTGTAGTCTAACACGAGGCCCGTTTGCTTACAAGGTTATTGGCCATTTGGCCTTTTGGTAGAGCAGCTTTTGCACATTTTGTAACAATTTCAGGCTGCCACCAATTGGCCAAAATTATAACTATTTAGTTAAACTCAAAAGTCGTATATTTTGCACATGGAAATGTTACAGAACGGCTGTTGCAATAATATAATTACTCAGAATGTATATTACAAAAAGTACAATCAGGGGGCCCTGGGCGATATTTATTGTAAACATTCGTTTGAATACACGAAAACCAAAATAAGTCTTTTTCCATTTGCAGAATGCATTTTAAAGGGTATATGACATCACAGATTTAAAAAAAAATTATTTTTTTTACTTTTAGGGGTTTTGAAACATGCAGATCACGATTAAACAATAAAATCTGTGATGATGTATACCCTTTAATGTGCTCCTTAAGTTTTGATGTCCTGTGCGGTTGCACTGCTCCATCGGCCCTGCATCAAATTATACGAATTTATTGTAGGTAACAATTTGTGAAAAATCCAGTGTCAAGTGAGCAATAATCTTGGGACTTAGCCATTATAGAGACAGGGTCGCTGAAACATGCTGGTTTACGCTACAGTAGCTAAAACAACTGTCGCTACTTTGATCAAAACCCATATTTTTGCACCACGCTACAAAGTGTATAAAATACTGACATATATATTTATTTGGTTAATCCATACTTTCCTCATGAACAGCAAACAATAATAGCATATTACATTTACAGACCAATTCTTTGGTTTTTTTTTTAGCTTTTTTGTGTACATTAAGATGTTGGCAGTACGGTTTACAGAGTGCTATAATTCTGCCTTGGAGTAGAATAGTTTTCCATCATGGACACTAGAAGTACCTTTTGTCATTTTCATCCCTTTTATTCCTTTTGGGCAGTGGAAATGATAGTTTTGCACAACATCAAAAATTATCCCAAAAACTATGCATATAAGAAGCCTACGCCAATATTTCCCAAATTTTGAAGCGTGGTGCAAAAATATTGTCCATTTGACATTGACACTAAGCATTTTCCACATCGTGTGCCTTTAATAAATTTCCTAATACTTAATGGACATTGCGCTTCTTGACACATACATTCCAAGCAATTACACAACACATTTTGTTGAATTATTGTAACAATACGTCCTAATCTAACTAAACTCCATTCCGAAAAGTACTTGAAAGACTCCCATTGGTTGGGTGCAAAAAATATGACTTGGAGTGTAAGATCAAAGATGTTCCAAAATTTTTTTTTTTTGGTTTGAAGTACGCTACTTATTCTACAATGCTCTTTTGATACTATTTAAAAAGGGAATAAAAATACATAACGCAGCAATTGACATTTGACAATCACACATGAAATTTCTTGAATACCAATGTACACATCAAATTATATTTTTCTCTGTTTCATTTATGCGCAAAGATGATTAACAAAAAAATCATACCTGAAAAACAGTAACTGTAGCCCAGAGGAAATTGTCGAAATGTTTTCGTTCACACGCACAGTCTAACGAAGGATTTTCGAGGTCTTCGCACGTGCAAACGTCTGAACCATCAGCACGCATGCAAAATTTACCCCCAAACAAATACATACCCAAGCAGCTGAAAACAAATAAAGAAAACAAAGAAGAAAAAAAAAAAAAAAAAAAAACCAAAAACAAAAACAAAACTAATATTTCTTAACTCATTACCCTTTATATTAATTTTCTTTGTGAAATTGATTATGTTTTGAATAATATGTGCATTAGCAGCAAATGCAAATGCTCTGAGATGAAGAAGCAATTATTTAAAATGATAAAAAAACATCTGCATTTCATTTCAAATTCAAGCAATTATGGTACACAAGGCTAAAAGAAAAAATCTAATGTATGGCAGATGATTAACAGCCCTTTAACTGAAGTGTGGCTGCATTTGACAGGGACGACTAGAAAATACCAAAATTGTCACTCAAGACATAATTTTTTTCCTTTTGTGTGAGAAGATGTGCATTGTGCATCTATGTAAGACAGAAGTAAATATAAACGACTTTCCAAAGCTGTCAATCACAATGTACAGTTTTTACAACCTAAAATAGATTTTTTCCGTGTCCTAGCTTGCAATTAGCTGAGAAATATAAACTATTTGTTGACTAAAATGACACTGACCATTGGAAGTGCTATTTTAGACTCTGAATATAGATTATGAGGTCACTTTTTCTCAAAGTGTGGCTGGAGAATTAGTGCAATTTAAAACTTCACAGTGTAAGATGTATTTCGTCATTTGTGGTCAGATATTTCATTAGACTCATTAGCGTTTAAGAGGACTTTATATTAGGCTTCTAACTCTACACAGAGCATCGTGAAAATGGAATCATCAAGAGACAAGAGTGACTAAGTGCACATTTTAGAGTCATTCAAAGTGATATTGGGGCAACAATTTAAGTAACCAAATGTTAAAAGGGTTTTTAAGGTGAACCCACAGGAGACTAAACACTTTCCCCAAGAGCTAGATTACCAATGCCTACAAATACAAGCAATGGCTAACACTATTTGCATTCAAAAACTCTAAAAAGCCTCGTTTTGTGTCTTTAATTATGATGGCATTTCCTGAAAAAGTTCATTTCTTGCTGGAGAAACGATGAAAACTTAAACGGAGCCTGCATGACCTAGCGTTTTAACTAAAACGAGTTATGGCTCATGCAGAGTAACCATATTTTGGAAATAAAAAACTGGAACACCCATAAGTGGTACAAAATTGCCCAAAAAATTAGCCATAATGTACCGAATGGCGGAACTGGAAACAACCTCTCCACACACTTACTTCGAATTGAAAAATCGAACAAAAATGATGTCACGACGTTGACAAAAATGCTAAAAACTCTTAGTCAGCTGCCTTTTACCCCAAAAGGCTGTAACATTGCAACAACAGATGGTCCCTGTAATCATGTTTGTAGGAGACAAAATTCAACCAAAAATAGCACTGGGAAATCCTGTAGTAACCATCCTACAGTTTGCACCCAAAATCTTGATGCAGCGCAGGTGATTTTCTAATTCCAGTCCTTATTTAGCCTAATATTAGACCCAAAAATGTGAAATAATGTAAATAAGCAACACTATACCGGTACATGACGTCCGAAAACCTCAAATTTTGGCATCAAAAGTACAGTTTTGTGCATAAAATTGGTTTATTTCCAATTAATCTAATTAAACACCCGGCTCAAATGATCGCCTTATTCCAAGTCTCAAAAAAGATTACACACCCGGTGTTTATTCGGAGCTTTGCGGTGATCGTAAACTAGAAGATAACCAGTAAAAATTATTTTGACGTCATTTTTTTTACCAATCAGAAGGAAGACAACTATTTAACATTTAAAAATTTCTCCAGCACCCAAGGGGACTTTCTGTGTCTCCTTCTGATACCCCATCACTACACCACTGCTTGGTTTACATTTGTTTATTGCACCGGCGGTTAGAAAATTTAGACTTTTTTTATTCAACATGCGCTTTTGTCATTACTCTTGGCAATTAAAAAGAGTGCTCTTGCATTTGCAACGGGAAAGGAGTTTATTTTACTTCTGTGTAGATAAAATGAATGTGAAATGCGTTAGGCACATGCAAGAATAGAGACGACAGTGGTCTGGGCTACAGTCAATGCCTTCAGAAAGAAATATACAGTAGAGATTTGTCAAAACTAAATCAGAGAAAAATAATAAGAAAAAAAATTATAAAAAAAAATGTAATTTACAAATATTTGTAAATTTTAGATATATATATTTATAGAGAAAAAAATAGTGAAGTTTTGGTTTGTTTGTGCTACCTGAAAAACTGTTACAATGGCCCATAGAAGAGAATCAAAATTCTTGCGATCGCAAGTTAGGACGTCATCTATTTTGACGCAGAATTTACAGCCGAAAAGATTCATCCCGAGAATGCTACAAAAGAAACAAAATGATTAAATATTCTAATTACAAAAATAAAATCTCAATGTCAAAAAAAAAATTGTCGTAGTGAACTGTCTCAAGACCGCGCACTGGAAGATCCAGCCAGGCAAAATTGCACACTTCAATGTGCACTAA
>JAQIXU010001787.1:0-15138 GCA_034701245.1 Strigamia transsilvanica | reverse complement strand
AGATGCAAAACACTAATTTTAGATGCAAAACACTAATTTTAGATGCAAAACACTAATTTTAGATGCAAAACACTAATTTTAGATGCAAAACACTAATGTTAGATGCACAACTGTATTTTTAAGTGCAAAAATGCATTTTTAGGTACAAAACTGTATTTTAAGGGGCAAAACTGTATTTTTAGATAGAAATTATAGCAACGTGCTAAAATATACTTTTTCGGTGTTCTGCTAATAACAATCATCAATAGGCACTTGAAATCCGATCAGGAATTTTTTCCTCCCATTATTAACCCTATTCCATTATCATCCAGCTCTACTTTTGAATTCAATTAAAGAGGACTTTGTTGAAAAGAGGGTAAAATCCGTAAAATTTTTTCAGATTCATCATCTTCCTTTTGAAGCTGTGGTCAACGATAAGAGTGTGCTTTGAATTGATGTGTGAAGAGGAGCCAGGGATGGCTTTCCTATATTTGTCACTCGAATCAATATGGCGGTGCCAGTCTGTGGATTTCTTTATATATATATATTCCTATCTCATGTTTGCTGAAGAAAAACTGCATCAAAAGAGAGTAGGGAATAGAAAATTGAAAAAGAACTGACAAAAAAAAAAAAACTTTTCAATCCTAAATAAAAATGGAAGAAGAAAATCTACCACAATCGGTTCAAAGTCAATAAAAAAACCAATTAGAAGTTGAAAATACAACTGCCTATATTGTAAAAATCTTCAACACCTGAGTTAGAATTTCTAATTAAACAACAAATCAATACCACGAGTGATGACACCCCTTTCAACCAGTGCCATCAATTTGAGTACACTAATCATTTCTCTCATTTACATTAAATAAGCAATTTATTTTCTAAAATAGCAGGTACTGTATTCTATCGTATTCTATTTTGACGTGCGCTATTTTTTACCGCGCTTTTTTGACGTGGAACTATTTTATTTATGTTAATCACATATTGTTAGAAAGAAAGATAACAAAAAGTAAATAAAGAATTTAATTTGATGCATGACATTGCACTGACCTAACTGTTTTAGTGTTTGGTTCGAATTTCGTAGTAGCCAAGTGCACGATTGATTCTCAACTTTCTAACACGTAGTGGAACGGGCAGCAAGCAAATCAACGAATCACAACCTAATACCCTGTTCACACCAATGGACCTAAATCCACTCAATCAGATCCAACTGAGCGGAGTTCCAATTTTCACCTGGATTAGATTGTGTTCACACCAAAGTTGATCCAATCAGGCAATAGCAGGTTTTAGTAACAACAGGTTTTAGGAATACCTCACTGTAATGGCTGCCAGCATGTCTAGTGAACAACAAATGTTGCCAACATTACGAAACCAAATGGGTTTATTACACAGAAATTAATGTAAATATCTGGTTATCAGACCAAACAATTGCAAGTTTTCTTGCTGTGTTCCTAGCTGCCATTTTATTTCTCCTTGCAATGTGCTAAATGGGAAGCTACAGACTTGTGCCGGCACAGTCTGTTTCCAATCCCAATCCAATAAGCGAATCGAGTTGTGGGAACTCGATTGGCGAATCGAGTTGTTGGGCACGCGGATCTAGATCCGTCAACTGAGTTCAGTGTTCACACCAATCATGGATCTACATCCCGAACGTCGGATGAGATCCAAAATCTTGGTATGAACAGGGCAGAATTCTGCACCAGCAAGCTGTATCTTGCAGAATTCTGCACCAACAAGCTGTATCTTTTAAACCACATAAGTACACAGTCCCAATGACAAGATGATGTCATGCTGTAACATTGTTTCATTTAAAGTTGAGATTAGGACTGGCTGCTTTCCGAATTGATTATATCAACTTAGTATTTGCATTACTCCAAATAAATTCCACGGCGCCATCTATCGACGAAGCAAAAATAAAAACCGATCAAACGATAGAATGAGCGGGCTTGCTAGTATTTATTGATCGTTCTAGTTGTTAAGTTATACTTACTTATTAGTTCTCCTTCCATACCATTAAAACAGTGCATTAATAGCAAAATAATTGGGCAGTTATAGCCAAAGCTTTTATTCCACAAAACTACACCTCATGAACTTTTCTATTACTCATACACCTAAAGCTCAGGAGGTGGCATGAAACCCGCTGTTTGAAAGAAAAAAGAAAAACCTCACACAAGCCTTGTATGCATGTGATCCCCAGTAGTAGATGCAGAAACAATTGAACTAGATCAACTAGATAAACACTTGGTGCCATTTCAGATGCCATCTTTAAAAGCACAAGCACATCTTAACTTTTCCTATTACCTACTTTACACAATGGATCTAAGCCTTTAGAGCAACAATGGAAAGCAGCAAATGTTGATTTTTATCCCTGGATGTAAGGTGACAGAAGTTTAATGTTTTCTAAAATAAAAAAAGCCAAATATTTAATTTTCTGGAAAATATTCTAAACCTAGTGGAGGCATGGCAGAACCAGGTGTTTTTTTAGACCTTGAGATTTGTTGATGCAACAGCTAAGTGAGTTTTGTCAGCCTGGTTGCCAAGCAACATTGCTGTCAGAATTTTAAATTAATCATTTTCCCCCGTGACACCAGCAAAGAATACAAGGTCTTGACTTGCAATTTGGTAGGTAAAACACATCTTAAAACATATTAAAAATCCACATCCTAATTTTTTATTTTTCACTCATATTAGGAATTTATGGCTGTCAACTTTGCTCCGACTTTTTATCAGTGGTGGATTACTGCACATGCAAATTAAAGTGCTAGACTGAAACAAAACTCCAATTAAAAAAAGAATGCACACACATATATGTGTATACACCCAACCCTCGCTTTATGGCCTAGATATGCTCCAGAAAAGATGGCCGCAAAGCGAAATGCCGTATAACGAATCAGAGGCCGTTCCCCCTGATTCGTTAGGGAATTTCCCTACTTTGGCCGTATATCGAAAATATTAGGCCTTAAATCGAAATTTAGCCATAATGACACAAGGCCGTTATCGCGAAATGCCGTGTAAAGAGCGGCCGTACCGGCCGTGGCCACATCTTCAACAAATCTTATTTAATCAGCATGTGTATAATATGAAAATGGAATTAAACTTTCCTGCATGGTCCCACATGCCCAGTTGGCTCATTTTAAACAACCACAATTTCTAAAAGTATTCCAACCACAGCCCTTCTCCTCTGCATTTAAGCATATTATCATAGCAACAATAGCTGGCAATTAGCTCAAATCCCAACTGCAGCTGACTGGCACCGAATCTGGACGCTACAGTGTGAAATAACAGTATTCAAAGCTCAAATAGCCGCTTAATTTAAAAGGTAAACAACCACTAACTGAAATTGAAATCACAATTAAGCATCAACTAAGTTGATGTTTATTAAATTCTTCTAATTAAAAATACATTTTATAGATATAATTTCATGCCATTACAATTCTACATGAGGATTTACAACAATTGTCTAATTAATTTCATCCAGCTTGATTAATTTGGCACCCCTAACATTGCAGTGCCACAACAACCCCAGCCTGCACATTTGATCAAACAGTACATAATGTGGATAGGAAAAAAGATGGGGGAAAAACCAAAGGTGAAGCTGCAAGAGAAAAGGAGTGTGTGCTCAGTACACGAGCTGCTATGCATTGCAATGAGGCCAGTCATAAAATGATTGATGATAGACCCAACCAAAAACTTATATATATTTATAGAAAAAAACCAAAAAAAAAAAAAATAATTTTTTTTTTTGGTTTTTTAAAATAAAAAAGGCCAACCATTTACAAAAGAAAATAAGAATTTAAAAAACCAACAAAGCATGCCACTAAAAGAATTAGAGAAGTAAAAAACAGAAGCATCAAATGGTGAAATTCCATTAGTTAATCATTTTTCACATGCCTGAACACAAAATGTGCCCATAAAGCAAATCCAACAAGTAAAGCCTATAACCAACTGAGATTATACTCCATTTCCCTGCTGCAAGTTTGGAAATGATTTTCTTTATTTTTTTTTTCCAAGGCAACTATTATGCCAACTGGTTTAAGCTCACAATGGAACATCGCTTCGCTAGATTACCTTCTGATGGATGGAAGAATGAATAAAATAAAATTTTAATGATACTAAACTATGCAGTTTGCAATTTGAAAATCGTTGTGCAAGACATAATGTACAATTCAAAGGAACATATGTTCGTTTAAACTTGCTCCGTTTGTGATTAAACACAAATTCTTTCAAGAAAATAACCGACTGAAAGCAGACTAAACCGACCACCATTTCGAAAGTCAGATTCAAAATCCTATTCTGGGCAGACGATTTCCTAATTCCAGTTATTGCTAAATTCAGTGATTATCTTTTCGTACTTCATTTTGAATTTGTGGTGTATTATTTTTTGCTTATGGATTGAACATCTGATTTCTTGATTACAGTGTATTATTGCAGGTCTATCTATATCTTTGATTTTCTATTAAATATTTAAAAAACTTGACTGTCTCTAAACTTATAAGACGCACTTTATAATTATTGTTTGCCGATTGGTTGGCATGATTCCTTCTCAATTTAAAAGATGTCAATTTAAAGCCATCAGCTGCTGGTGATGTGTTGTTTCAGGCATGGGTAAATCTGACATAGCACTATTTCCAATGAGAACTAAAGTTGTCAGAAACTGTTTGTTTCTCGACTGTTACTCAGTGCTAAATGAGACTGCCAATTCCCCTGATAAATAGCACCAGCAATTAATCAGAAACTGTGAAATCAACCATTTATTAAAGTTTGTTATGACATTGTGACAAGAGAATCACTCAGACTAACCACACTATATGTGCATGCACAGTCCTGGCAAGTTTGCCAATATAAAGCAAAACCACTGGCCTTGTAGGCACACTCGAACAAGTCAAACACAGATGTGACCCATGTTATAGGCACAATTGACTCTCGGACATTTTTCATGTCCTTCTGGAAATTACTAATAAAGCCCCAAATGGTCTTGAATAAGTGTTCAATTTTGCTAGACAATCAACAAATTTAATATGATCTTCATACATTTCAGACACAAATGATCATTTCGCCTATTTTTAACCAAACAATCAAGTAAACTGTAATCTAAAACTCGAGCCTAAAATCCACGTCATTTCCGAACTTAATGGCATCATCAATAGTAAAAATGTTCCATGAACGCATTAGTTGCACAACTTGTGTTTGCGTCAACTCCGTTTCTGCACGACCAAAAGCCTGGCACCCTCCTAGACCGCCACAAACCCAATCGTATCCAAAACTTCTGAAAAAGTATCGTCAACGAAGCATCCGTCGATGATTTGTCCAAAGCCCATAATCCAAGTTCAATAGCTCTAATCAAATAATTCAGTGACCCTGTAATTATCACCACAACAATATTGAAGATAACAATTACAAACACATCCACTATTCACAACAAAACTATTTTGAAGCTTGCATTTGGGCTAAATGGTATCCAAAAACCATTTCTACTGTGCAATCTACCGATGTGTCCAAATAATACTAGCTTTAAGCTTAATTACATATGTTATAGATCAGTGCGTAATGGCTGCTTTCAATGTAACACCTTCCATTAACATTTTTATGATCGTCATCCAAACAAATCTCCATTAGCAATTTGCTGACTGTCATTCACACAAAAGATGAATAAGTTAGTACATTTCCCTTCATTCTACCACAATAACTCATTAATTAATTTATCACACCAATCAATCCATTTCATCATAACATGGAATCTAAACATCTAATTTATTGACTATAATTACCTGTAATTAATTAAAATCCTCTTCTACTTAATGACTTTACAAACTGCTGGCCTTTTGACTCCAGTCATCTCCACCAAAAAATCAGAGACTCAATCAAACCTATAGACTTGAATTATGGTGTATTATTCGAATATTTGTGTCCATCTGGTGTCAGGTGTTGGTGCTTGTAATGGAGTTAAGTTCCACAGACTATCATTGAGTTTCCATGTCTGCTTGCAGTCATCTGTAGTTGCTTTGTTACATCTAGTTTTATTGCTGTTTTACAAAAATGGCTTGAATTTCTCTCTCTCCTGTTTGCTGCAAGGCTTGTGCAGCATTTCAGCTCAGATTTGCTTGAGGTTGTAACAGTGAGAGTATAAGACTCTTATTGCAGACTCCTTGTTTACAAAAAGTAATGAGAAAGCCCCTCATTGGACAGAAGACTATTAATTGTTTTCCCTGGAGGTATTCCTTCAGCAAAGTAGAAAATACCTCTTATTTAGTCTGTTCAAGATATTTACCACAGATTACAATTTCAACATTTCAGACTTTGCTAAGACTCATCACATAAATAATTTTGCATTAAAGTTACTTGCCTCCAAGACAAATCATTAAAATTTCATCATAAACAAATTTTCTTTTGCATATGCTGCACTGGTCATAAGCTTATAAATTCCAAGGCACAAACTACACTTTGCAGCAGGTACTCTTGCTAAAATTAAAAACAGCAAAACTAATCCCGGTAGCTTTCTATTATTTACACCACATAACTAAAATACAAATAGAATTTTTACAAGTGAATTTCCTACACTTAAGCCCACAGTTCGCGCTCAGTATCTTGATGCAAAATTCATACTGCACATCCCATTCCCTAATAAAGTATTTTAAACTTGTTAAAATGTTTTAAACCAGTACAAATGTCAAATTTAACATGTAAAATCTTACTTTTAGACTGGTTTAAAAAATTTAAACAAGTTTAAATGACTTTATGAATGCGCCTACTGCGCCTACTCGGCCTAATGGATAAAACGGCCCTGGTAATTTTCTTACTTTAAACTACCGTTAATTAATTATTTATTGGCCAAACCTTTCGCTAATAACATTTATTGCTATATAAGCAATTGTAAAGTATGCGTGGATCAAATCGAGTTTCACAAAGTCACTAACAACGTTATTCAACACTAAAACCTGATTAGACAGATGCACATGAACCACGACCAACCTTCTTTAAAAGCAGTGTCCATTAAAATCTCTTCAGGCTTTAAATATGGCCACCACACTTTAGGAATGTTTCTTAAATTGTTTGCATTGTCTCCTATAAAAGGCCATTGCGAACTGCATATTACCCAGGCTCCGAAGAATGCGAATATGAAGACATTCCTCATCGTTGGCCAAATTCCATAACATTCTTGTCACGCTTCGCAGCCAGTAATGAACAAAGTTGGCCTCTCCTCATAATAAACTTAGCACGTCACTTCCTTTCTCATTTGCATAATCACATTACCATTTCAATTTCAATATTGATTCTTCGAAAAACAAGAGACAATTGTCAATTATTCACCAGCAGCCAATCAAAATATTTAATCAAACTTGTACACAAAAGACTACAAGAAAAAATCAAAATGGGAAAATAAATTCAAAAAAGAAATAATTCAAGAAAATAAAAACAAGTTTGGAGAAATCTGTTATTAACGCTCTCCTCAGGTGAAAATCCCAGCTGTCAAATTAGCAGCCATGCAACCGGAAGAGGTTAAAAACCCGGCCACATCAAATCTGTGTCATCACCAACAGACCAAGCGAAATAAAAAAGAAAGTGAAAAAAGAAAAAAAAAGATGGGAGATGAAAAGAGGGAGGAAAAACGATCCAGGAATGGATCAAAGTCATTTCACACTTGATCACACACAGGAAAACCTCACAAGATGGATGACAAGAATGGGTGAGTGGGGGTAAAAGAAAAAAAAACTATTTTAAAAGAGACGTTTTAGAAATTGATGCTTCTCACTTCCAGTTCAAGAGCACTGGCCCTCGTGCACTGGTGCATTACAATATGGGCACTCTGGGGCACTCGCCTAGGGCCCGGGATTTCCAGGGGGCCCCATTTCACTTGATCAGCCAACCAAAAACAAAAATAAAATAAAAATAAAACCTTCTTTATGTTTATTTCGGTTTCATTTTATTAATACAAATTGCTGCGCCACCCCGCAATGTATTACAATACATTGCGAAATGTAAAGACGGTAAAAATATTATTCACCCCGGACACGGCAGAACACTTTAGTCTTGTAAATAATTTTAACGGCAAGAAATAATAACTTAAAATTACACATATAACATCTCTTGTTATATAGTTACACTTTGCTATTATAAAGGTTTATGACAAAATTGAAAAACTTTTTTTTATAACATTGACGTCAAACTTTAAGTATAATAATGTTTTTAATTACAAATGACAGGGTTTATATGCAATTACTTCCGGTTTTAAAGATACGGTGGCCTCATTAATTCATGTTGTTACATTGTGCGGTGTTATGTAAAATAAAATTTCATGCCAAAGCAATCACTTCCGGTTTATTCGCAGGGAGACTATTTTTGGAATTGAAAACGAGTCAGCACTGATGATTAGACGAAATTTAAAATATAAAGTGATTAATATCAATCTGGGTTTGGATTTATGCTCCTCGGAGAGCGCTAATGTTGCACTACATCTCCATTTATATTCATAGAATGTGAATAGAAAAGCATGGATTTATTTCCTGCAGACAACACAAATTCCGATTTGCGCTTCCATTTCAACGCATTTTTAACCACATGTATCGAGATAATATCTATTTGTATTATTTGCGTAATTATGTTATCTTCAATCTTTTATGGCGAATAAATTTCGTTAATTTTTCTGTACAGATTGTATTTAGAGATTCTCTATCTACATAATCAAATTTTTCAAAAGCCTCCAGTATTGCGCCTGCTAACCAATTACGCTACAATTTCACTTACGGCTCATAATTTACATTTCGCTAATTATCGCTATCGCTATTTCACCTCATGCAATATCGATTCAAATTGGTTACTTGTAGCCAAAATTTTTTTTTTCCAAAAATCTATGAAAATGATTCTATTCTCTGACTATTTCATTATTATGTTGAAATTTAACCAATTTGATATTTGTTAAAAAAGTATGAGAAAAATAATTGAGATTGAAGTCAAAAGTCATGATTGACCCTAGGTTGGATCAGGGAGGTTCAAGTTGATTACCCGTAACTCTTTTTAACTTCGGGACACAATCTTCTTTAAATCATATTTTCATATAATTATAATGCGATTTAAGAGGATATTCATTCCACTTTAATTCATTTAACTAAACTTTAAGTATTTGCTTAACCAATTTGAATGCACCTAATGTAATTTTTCAGTTCTCGGCTTGCACTCTCTACCAACTCGAGCTTAAGTGATGATATTATTTGCACCAGCCTTGGTTTTCATATAAGAATTGGAAAATTGCATCAAAACCAAGAAAGGTAATCGAGTGTTAGGTCTGGTGGATCGGTAGTGGTGTTGTGGAATAAAACTGAATGTGTCTGGCATAAGTCTAACAAGCAAAAAAAAAAAAAAAAGAAGAACTTTTTCCAACACTTAGTGGAAATTCAAAGCGAAAAAGATATGTAGAAGGTGAAACTTGCATTTACAAGTGCTTAGCAGTTAAAAGCCTGGATTTCGGTCATGTAAATTACCCCAGTCGTGTATCTTGTTAGTAACAAGAACTTTCATCCAAATTACATGTTCACAAGCATGTGAATGCCTTGTCCACTTCACTTGCATTAAGTTAGAACAAATTTACAGCACAACACTTAGAAATACACCTTCCAAATGATACATAGTTTGACAACAAAAAGGGACTTCACCTAGAAAACAAGACAGTGGCGCATCGACAGGATGTTGTCAGCAGTCCAGTGCAAAATTCCGGTGAACTAAATGTGAAATATTAATGCATGCCGGATGTTCGACGACGACGGACACAACACAAAACAAGTCACATGACTGGCTAGTCCGCTAAGAGCAAGTTAATAGTTTTAATAAATTTTAAAATTTACACTGGTGCATTGGCGGAGCCCGGAGGCCGTGCTTACACCAAGTGATTTACATATACAGTTGCTATAGCAACTGCTGCCAAGAGCCAATTCTATCAGATACAGTGGGCGTATTCACAAAGTAATTTAAACCAGTGCTCCTCAAATTATGTAATGTGACCGACCGGTATTTTTTGTCCAAAAGTATTACACACCTACAAGATGTACAAGCACAAAGGTGTACATTTACACCTCCATGTCAAAATAGGGACAAGCATTTTACACCTATAAAAGTGTAAGTGTATATTTCATTCAGAAAAGACAACAAAACTTTCCGCTGACTGAATCTCTATCAAAATTGTTGCCGATTCTCTTCTCCCAATGTTTATCCTTTATTGCAGAAATTAGGCAACATTCAACTACCCATTCAACCCAAAACCCATAAACAGGACAACTCCACACCACCCAACCCTAGCATTTCCCTCACACCACATAAAGCACAAACTTTTCACACCAATCTGAATAGCAACCACCTACCACACGCTTTAAATCACCTTTGCCAGACCAGAAAGAGAGAGAGAGAGAGCGAGAAAGAGACCCCACTGTGAATAAAACATAGACATCTCGCAGTGTCCAAAGTGGGTATAGCCAAAACTACAGTCGACCAAACGTGGCCAGTTATTGCGCAAAGAGGTAGGGGGTTCAAGTCAGCCATATTTCACCAAGAGATGCATGGCCTCACTCCGCCCACGCATTCCTAAACTCAGCAGGCTAGTTGAACTACAGGGGGCAAAGCAATTGATGTTTACCACCAGCATGTCTGTCTAATGGCCAACCCGGATTTTAAGCTTTCCAAACTTGCTGCAAATTCCAATTCCCAATATTCCTGCAATTTCTCCACTGTCACACAAGATGAAGAATTCCCTCCATCATCCCCTGAGACAGCTAAAAGCTGCTGACAAGTGTCTTTTTTTACACCTGTTTCTTCTCCTTTGCCTATTTTTTCCTCCTCCACACCTTGACGACTTTCACCAGAGGCTGGCACAGCCCCCACCAGACCCAATCAATATTTGCACCCATAATTCAGTTGGTGTCGCTTGGCTTATTTTGTGTGAAGAAGGGCACTTTTTTATATTTTATTATTTACGAGTGTTGCTTAAACCGGTTAAGGGATTTGTTTTTCGGGCTTTAAAATGGATTGGTGCAGCCACATATTAATGTTTCAACGAGTTTAATCATAGATGGGTGTTATTGCATGTGATGACATTAATCGGTTTAAGTTGCGGTGCGCCCATCCGAGGACCGTGGTTTTCTGTCTTCGTAATCGGTTTTCTAACAGCTATGCTTTCATGTTTTCCTAGTTGCTGATAACTTAACAACCGCAACTGAAGTGACTAGGAAAGCCACGTAGTTTAGAGGAGAGCGGTAACTTGTTTACAGACTATGATTAAGAACAATATGAGATCGGGAGGAAGAAAAAGAAGGAAGGCGATTACACCTGTGTTGTGTGCGAGGGAATCGTTCATAAAGATAATATTTATTTGTAAAAGTTTGGCAGATACGGGGTTAAAGAGGAGGTATGGTTGCGTTAAGGAAGAGTTGTTGTGGGGGGGCTGAGCGGGTATTAAATATTGCTGATGTTGTTCGTTGGCTTTTCGGGTTTTTTTTTTTTTTTTTTGGAATGGATGTGTGAGTGGATTTTATTGTGTTTGGAAAATAAGGAATTTGTTGTGTGGGTGGTTTGGTGAATGGGTGAGTTTTCTCCTTGTGGTTTGTTGTAAATGTACGAATTTTGTAAATGTACAACGGTTTAGTGAAGTGAAATTCGAAAATTTGTAAATTTACAGAAAGTCAAAAATTTGTAAATTTACAAAAAGTCAAACATCTGTAATTACAAAAGGTCAAAAATTTGTAAATTTACAAAAAGTCAAACATATGTAAATTCACAGAGAGTCAAAACTCAGTAAATTCACAGAGTCAAAACTCTGTAAATTTGCAAAAAGTAAAAAATCCGTAAATTTACAAGTAAAAAATCCGTAAATTTACAAGTCAAAAATCCGTAAATTTACAAGTCAAAAATCCGTAAATTTACAAGTCAAAAAATCCGTAAATTTACAAAAGGACAGAAATTTGTAAATTTACAAAAATCCAAATATTTGACTAAAATTTTCACTCGCCATCTACTCGCAAAACCGACCATAAAACCAAAAAACTACACCATAAACACACCCAAAATCAAACACATTCACACTTATTCGAGTCCCTATTCTACTTTACAAAACCACCAAAAACCACAAACACAGAATCTACCTCAAAAAAAAAAAAAACTCATCATCCCCATCCCAACAATAAACCCCAAAATCAAAACATTTCTAACCAAACCACCTCCCCAACCTCCCAAACCCCCTAATTCCCCAATTTACATGCAAGACCAAACCCACAATAAATAAACACCACATTTAAAACAAACCCAACAAAAAAACAACCCTACTGACCTTATCAGCATTCTCATTACAAATTCACGCACCAAAACAACTCCTATTTTCCCTTAAACAAACCCCATCAAATTAATTTACCACCCCTCGCACTTCCCGTCATGCGTGTATGCAGCGAAGCCGTCGCGCAGCTCCCACTCTCTAACTGCTTCTCTAACCGTGTAAAAGTGTCGAAGGTGATTTTAATTTGCCATGCAAATGAAACTGACTCGATCGAGAGGAAGGAAAATGATTTAGCTAAAGAGCGAATCAAAAGAAGTCGGGCGCATTCAAAATAAAATCGAAACGAATACTAAAGAGGGTAATAACGCCTTGCCAACGGCGCACGGCTCGTCCGACTCAACTCCGACTGCCATTCGCGGCTCCTCTCTCTCCACCTCCGATCCGCCAACACCCGCCACACCCGCCCACGCCTACCGTAAAGCCATTTACACTAAGAAAACGACCCGCGGAAATATATTCTCGCATCAAACCAACTTAGGACTTTTGTTCGACAACCAACTTCGGATGGTTCGGCAGGAAAGCGAGAAAAGGGGGAGAAGTTTTTTTTCATTATTCATGAAAAACGGGGGGATGGGGAAAGGAGAGGAGAGAAAGGGAAAAAAAATTGGATAAATGGAATCAGCGAATCAATCAATGCGTTTCAACGCTGCTGCTAAAGGATTTGCGTCAAATTCGCACTTAATAGAGATGTTTGCAATTTTGTCGCTGAGTTATGCACTTGGAATTACTTTTTGGATTAAACGCACCTAGAGTGCCATCCTAAAAGTATATATAGAAAAGTGGTAATGTGCTATGAATTTTTACTAATAAACAAGTAC
Source organism: Strigamia transsilvanica (assembly GCA_034701245.1). Classification (NCBI taxonomy): domain Eukaryota; kingdom Metazoa; phylum Arthropoda; class Chilopoda; order Geophilomorpha; family Linotaeniidae; genus Strigamia; species Strigamia transsilvanica. Next base: position 2,034 of record JAQIXU010001787.1, on the reverse strand, counting down.
AAAAATATTTGTCAAAAAAAAAAATTTCCCAACTTTTTAATTAGCAGAAAAGTTATAGCTCATTTTCCAGAAAAACACCAAAATCACTGTCCCGATAATTATATTGTTTTAAGAGCTTCGTAGGACCTAGGCGCTTTTTTTTATAGACGCCTTTTTTTGTCTTATTTTGAATTTTTCATTCAATGCTTACTGTCTATGTACTTGTATTAACTTTATCAAGTGAAATATTGTAGATCCTAGACCCAGTGCTACTCAGACTAATGGATAATATGGGCATGGTTCGAAGGCGGCACAGGGTCTATACTTCCATGATCTCGGTCGTTTTAAAATCTCGGTTGTTTCAAAATCTTGGTTTTCCGAGACGAGATCAGAAGGTTCCGAGACGAGATCTCGTATGAGACCGAGAAAAAAAACGAGATTTTTAATTAAATGATCGATTGTGCAAAGCAGAAATTTTTTTTGAATTTATTTTGAAAACTTCAAAAAATTCGAGAAAATTTAAAAAATATCGGGTCCCTTGCGATTCGTTATAACAGTTTCGACTGTACATGTTAAATTTGACATTTAGATTGATTTAAAAAAAGATAACCCAGTTTAAATTAGTTAATGAATGCATCTACTATAATATAAAGAACGTTCTCTCCGCTTTAACCGACCATTATCAAATTAAGAAGATCATTAGCTAAAAAAAGATTGTGCGTACAAAACACAAATGAGACATAAATATCTTTCCACTTGCTTTTTAAAAACCACCACACAAATACAAATACAAATAAATAAATAAATACAATGAAAACAACCACGAATGATTGATTTCGATTATAATTTCATTTTCTGCTCCATAATCTTGACATTATAATCATATCACTTAACGACGGTGGAAAATGAGTTTTCTAGGCCCCTCCTTAAACGGACTCGACTCAATTCCTCCATCGCTTTGTGGTTGAAGGAACTTTTGCCATTCTATGCAACTTTTTTTCTTCCTATTATTCCATTTCTATTTTTTTTTTATCCTTTATTATACTATTTTAAATGCAATCGACTGAAACAAAAGAACAAAAAAAAAAAAAATGAAAAGAATTCATTCTTTTTATGGTTCCACAAAAATATTTTTTCTAAAAAAAAAAAAACTAAAAAAAAAACCCATCCATTGTTTCTTTTTCTATTTATCCAAATTTTCTAAAAAAAAATTTGATCAAACACTTAATCCCGAAATTCTGCAGTAAAAATATCCATCCCCTTGTCAGCCCGAACGGCGAATCTCATTAAGGTATTAAAACAGCGGAAAAAGAAAACGAAGCTAACTTCACTCCACTTCCATCTAATTAAAAGTTCCAAAATGCACAAACCCATGAAATTTCCACCTCTTTCAATTCACCTCTCCCTTACTCAATATCTCCTTCATCCCCTCACAACCATTCACTCGAAATTCAACATGTTTAATTGAAAAAAATTAAATAAGAAATAAAAACAAATAAAAATCCATTCCATCCATAATCAATTTAGTAGTTTAACTACAGCAATTATACATACTGATAACTAAAGTCTATCAGTTTAACATTGGGTTTCCTGGATCACCAACAGCCCCATAACCTTTGTTTATCTCAACACAAGAAAAATTATGAATGAACTGAATGATGGGTAAAACTGATAACCATAGATGACAATGACAGTAAAAACTACAGAATAGTAACCCATACGGTTAAATTGCAAATGCATTGTATAAAATATATTTGTTTGACATTTTTTGCAATATTATTGTTCAGCAAACATTGTGTAAAACGAATTATTCAATATACGAACACAATATTTTTATTGTATAATTGCAATTGCATTGCCAAAATACATTTTCAATGTTTACTGCACGAATTATATAATTCAATTCTGCGAAAAGCAATAGGTGCGTTCAATCTTAATAAGTCAAAACGACTTATACTTAAGTGACTTATCCAGAGGGCGGAAGTGACGAAAATTACGTCACATTTTGAGTAAGTAAAGTCACTTAAGTGACTTTCAGATAAGTAAGTGGCAACT
>JAQIXU010001786.1:0-15147 GCA_034701245.1 Strigamia transsilvanica | reverse complement strand
TTTACAAGGCAAGAGGCAGTGCGAAAGAAAATTGTTAGAATTACTGGAATATGGAAGTGAATGTGGTCAAATTGAAATGATTGCAATTGATAAAAAAACTGACTCAGAAATATTCGCAATTAAAATTGCACCTTCTTGTCAAATTGAGACATCATTGAAGTTCCCTAACAACTTGTTTAGAGTGTTTGGAAGTATGCATCATTTCAGGACAATTCCTTTCGATTTATCAATGAGAAAATTGTTGCATTTTGCTGCATCAACAAATTCTGAGATCGAGTATCACACCTACTGGTTAAATATTAGTCCAGAGTTCTGCAATTTGATTATGGAAGAGAAAGTGTTGAGCCAAATCAAATTTAGATATTTAAAAATTAAAATTAACAGTAAATTGGAGGAAAATGTCATAATACAGCTTTTACAAAATGATCAAGTGGCCCATCTTGTCCTAACGAGAGACAGACGCATTGAGTTTGATATCAGAGACATTTGCTGGGCTGCTGCTAAATCCATTCAATTAACGCGCATTTCATTGGAAGAATTCACAGTCGATTTGTATGATCTTACTGCTGCTGGAACCAAGTCCTACATTTTCATTTCTCTTACGGATTGTAGTTTAACCTGCAGGTATCCATCGACATTCAAACTCTGTTGTAACAACGTGGAAATTCGGCATATTAGGGATGTCAAAGATTTTCCAGCTGATGCTAAGCAGATGCTAATTACACGTGATTGTGATGACAAAATGCTTTCCTATTTCTTAGAAAAATGCCCCAAATCGGCTAATGTCATCCCTGCCACATCAATTGATTTTTTCGATTATTACACAAATATTGGTAAATATTTGCAGACATTAATCATTGATAATTTCCGTCCCTGTGTTGATGTCAAAGAGCTAGCAACTTGCATCCACAACCTTCAAATTGTTAATCTGATGGTATGTAGTACTTTCGATTTGACAACTTTATTTGAACACATGAACAATTTGTGGGCCGCCGATAACAATTCACGATTAAAAACAATCATTTACAAAGATTTCGTATGGACCTCAGCAATGAGTGCAGTAAAGCGTTTGATTGAAGGACTCAAACGCAATCATTGGCAGCACGTGTGTATACATAGTCCGCAGGAGTTAAATAAGAACTGGAAAAAGAAGATAAAAAAAATTTCCAAAAAACCATTAGTACCGGGTAGATTGTTGTTTATTTAAATTATTTAGCATTTTTAGGCCTAATGTTAGGGCAACTAAGGATGGTAATTAGAATCTGAATCCTTAATTGTTACGTAGGGTTAATTGACCCTGAAAGTTTACCTTGATTCCGTTTTCTCTTTTCTTTCAGTTCAGCTTTGCAACCAATCACTAGTAGCTATCACTCAAGCACACCGAAAATGAACTTGTTCTGAAATTAAAACAAGTCAGACAATAGGTGCACATGTTTTACAAATAATATTCCTCGATTAATACGCCGTTTTCTTAAAGTATTCTCCATTTTAAACGGTTAGAAATGATAAGAATAAGCGGCTTTACCTTCAGCCCGTTTTATGACTGCGGCACTGTATACCAGAGATCCTTGAAATAACACAAAAATAAAATAAAGACCGTGTTTTACAAATAGCAATTTCAGTAATATCCTGTCTTACTTCAATTCTCATAACAAGATGAACGATTTTCTCACGAGTTAAAGCGCGTGGCGAGTCTTAGTGAAGGTAAAACCTGAGATAGCGAGGTCTTACTAAAACCCGCAAACAATCGACAAGCTAAACGAAAACGAGCTAAAACCTAGTTAAAACGGAAAGAAAACTAAAACGACAGTCATATGATTTCCGCTCTAAGTAATTTGGAACAGGCGAAATGGGCGCCACCGTCAAATGTCAGATCTAATTTTTTTTTATTAAACAGAATGACATCACAAGTTTAAAAGATTGAAAATTTGTCTGCAGTAATGTAGTGATGAATGATGTGACACAATCTTTCAATAATATAAGCCTGGAATCAGAGCTGTTCCACATTGATTTTGCATAATGACCATTTGCCTACTTGTACTGTATATCCTACTCACCTGTTGCACCTCAAGCAAACTCTGCTTTTATCATTCATTAACTTCGTCTATTACAATCTGTCTCTTTATCAGACATTACTTGCTTCAGCAGTCGTTCAGCCAGAATTGACGAAGACTGCTTGCTAAAAACCAAAGTGGATTTAAAAAGACAGAACGAAGGATTCCGTGAATGTATTACAAAGATAAAGCAACCATCGGGTGAATACGGCGATGAAGACGAAGATGAAACCGGCACTGAACCCAGCGATGGAACCGGCGAAGAAGTTGGAACTGACGCAAGATTTAGCGGACGGTAACAGGCAGATGCCGTCACTGCCTATTGCACGTAAAATAAATTACAAAACGCAACGAAAACACTAAAATGTAAGATGGAATTGACTTCAAGTAGAATTTTAAAAAAAAAATGCTTTTGGTTAATAAAAAATATTAATACTGTAATATTTCAAGTGCTGCAGGGAAAGTGCTGCAGCACTTGAAATAATGGTCAGAAATTGCACGATTTGAGCAGTTCACAAATGGATAAACTTCTGATGATGGGTTACAATGAAATTGTGTTTGCTAGAACTTCACCTCAAGACAAGGTGATCATTACCCTCGGCTTCCAACGAATAGGTCAAATTGTAGCCGTCACTGGTGATGGTGTGAATGATGCTCCAGCACTCAAAAAGTCTGATATTGGTACATTTACTTGATATTTACTTTGACATCTAATTAATAACAGTTGATGCAAGTCATATTTTGCATGCTGCAAGAGTGAGTGATTCGATTTTCTGTTTATTGTTTTGCAGGTATGGGTTGCACTGGAAGTTAAATTAGTAAATTAGCAGCAGATGTTATTCTCTTGCTTCTATAACTGTCGGTATTGAGCAAGGTCAGTGATTAAATGTATTCGTGAGTACTAAACAAAGGATTGCCATATGGCCAAAGTAGAATGTCCAATATAGATATAGTTGTAACAATCAACAGAAATCATGGATACTTAATTTTGGATAAATATCCAGTCTTTTGTATTAAGCTATTGTATGTAAACTTGTAAAAAAAAAAAGAAGACCAATTAGTTTTGATCTGGATTCAACAATACTTCTGCAAAACACTTCACTGCAATGCTTCTGCAAAACACTTGACTTCTGCTGCAAAACTGGTGGAATTCACCAGCAATTAACGACTTAACCGATTCATACGGGCAGGAATGGGTAAAAAGCTTCGGACTAGTTCGATTTGATGAGTTTTAAAAATGTTTTTAACATTTGTCAGTCATTTGAGGACCGTAAGATTTTGGAGTACACTTGCCACACAACTTTTTTCGTTGCTTGTGTCATTTTGCAAGTGGGGAATCTTCTTGTCAACAAATGTAAAAGAATTTCATTAATACCACAAGGCATGCGGTGAGCCAGTGTGAAAATTTAGTCATTTTTTAATTGAATTGTTTTAATATATATATGTTTTTTTATTCTAGAAATCATGTGTTAAATGCATCCATTTTTTATGTTATTAATTGCAGCAGTAGCTTGTTATACACCATACATGACAAAACTGCATGTGTATCCTAAAAAGTGAGTTGAATATAAAAATAATAGTGTTTCCTGAATTAAATTTAAATTATTAAATAATTATGATTTTGTATTCGGTAGATTTCGCTGGTGGTTTAACTCAGTTCCCTTTCTAATTCTTATGATTGTTTATGACGAAACAAGACGTTATTTAATAAGACGTTTTCCTGGCACATTTATTGAGAAAGAGACCTATGTGTAGTTTCAGATCTGTAGGATTGATTTTATGTTTTAGTAGATTAAAATAAAATTAAATTGATATTTTTAAATTATTTTATTGTGAAAACCGTGAAAATCAAATTTGTTACATGTCAGCGTGATTTATAAAACGAGAAATAAATTATTTTGTGCTGTTATCATGCTGTTACTCGTTTTAATTTTCTGCAAGGAATAACTGAAATTTTTTCTGAACGGTAGCTTTGCAATTGTAGTTTTTCTTAATTTTTTTCCCAATTAACCATAACTTGTTTTAAGCTGTTTAGACTAATTAGATGATTCTCAACAACTTAATAATTGGAAATGTTTGTCTAACCTGATTGGTTTAAAAGTTAAGAAGTAAATGACCTTGAAGATGACCTTCCGAATCAAATTTAAGGTAACCACTGGATAGCCCACCATCGACTTCCTATATGCCTACATTAATAGAATTGATATATCTTCAGTCTTTTTCAAGAAAAAACAGTGTTTCCAGACTTTTGACTCACCCTGTATATATTAAGAACTTTGTTAGCTCGCGCATAACAATTGGCGGGAACTTTTCGTTCTCGTTTCCTAACCCTAACACTGAAGGGATAGGAAGAAGGTGAATTAGAAGTTCGGGTCGAGACCTAATGACAAAGGGAAGGAACTTCTCGCGAAGATTCCTCACGACTTCGGCGTTTGCGCGCCGGTAACCTGAAGAGCTTCTTACTGTCCCTTGTCGGCACCAAAAATGGTCCTCTGCCGTCCGTAGATGAGCAGGCGTTGTCGTTCGTGGTTGATGGCAACTGGTCCCGGTTGACATCAAAAGTAATCGAACGTCGGAAATATTTCACCTTCGACAGAAAGTCAAAGGCAAAACGATGAATCGTACAAACAGAATCCTAAATCACAAGTCAGAACAAAGCGCGGAGCATAGGTTATGACACAGATGTGAATGGTTAGGAGATAGGAGCAAGATTAACTTCAAACTTCAGCAAACGGCTTGAAATTGGCCGCAGCGCATGCACAGTGTAGCGCCGAGCTTGGTGCTGATTGGTTACACACAAAGTCGTGTGCAAAAACAGGTGCAGAATTTCGGGCCTGGACCAAGCTAACTTGTCCCAGGCAGCTGCATTGCCAAGAGCTATGAGGGAAGTAATTCGGGTGCAAATTAAGCTATTTGAACCAAAATTACACAACTCCCAAATTCGAGTAAAGAGAACACTTTAGTTTATAATCTTAACAGAACACACTTATTTTATTCGATTTATCAAAGCACTTTATTTACATTCAAAACAGCAAAATAAAACTTATTAGGAGCACACAGAGCTCTTATCGGTGTCTCCTGGGAAGTGGATGACCAGGGTCACCACAGTTTATATTTTACCTAATCCATCTGTTTTATTTATTTGATGTACAAGTCAATATCGTGGTAGCAAAGATTTATGAAATGATTTATTGATCTCACGGTTTTTTCTCAGTGTGGGATCACGTGTGAACAACCAACTTCTCTTTAGCGTTAAATGAAATTGAACACACGGGGCATTTGAAAGGCTTTGCACCGACGTGTATCAGCATGTGTCTTCAAACACGAATAAAATTAATAAAATAAATAAATAAATACATAAATAAATAAATTAATTAATAAATTAATTAATTATATGTTTCATTGCTACTAAAATACAAAATCAAAATACAATTTAAAATAACCACTAATAACCTGAAATTTACATAAAAATGTTTAAAAATCACAAATATCCGTACGTACTAATTAAGATATACATATAAGGAGAAAGAATAACAAAATCTAAATTACAAAACCGTATGAAATATGTTTTAGAAAAAACTTAATTGAATGTGCCTAGTGTTTCCAAATGTGTTAGCAAACGCTACATTGGGTATGTCAATGGGCTCAGTTTCAGCCACAAATTCGTCGGTCAAAACCGACGAATCGATTCAACCAGAAAACAATATACTGTACCAGTTTTTGGGTGCGACCACGTCGAAACATCACTTTAAACAGCAGAAATGCTGGATATCCATGAAATTTATGAAATCGAACAAATTGCCTGGAAAATTGTAGCAAAATCAAACAAAATCTTTAAAGAACTCCACCTGAAATCCTGAAATCTTCAAATTCATAGAAAATCCTTGAAATCTTTAGTAAATTCTCAAAATCTTTAAGAAATCCTCGAAATCTGTGAGAAATTCTTGAATCTTTAGTAAATTCTTTAAATCTTTAGTAAATCCTTTAAATCTTTAAGAAATCCTTGGAATCTTTGATAGATGTCTGAAATCTTACAAATCCTCGAAATCCATAAAATCGAGCAAAGTCTTTGACGAAATCTGCCTGAAATCCTGCAAAATCATGTTGATATTCTGAAATCTTCAGTAATAGCAAATCAGCTGCAAGTGAAAGCAAAATGTGGATGAAATCTTGCTGCAAATCTCGTTGCAATTCCTTACAAATCAGCAACTCCTACTATTCTATTCTATTTGATGATTTGTAAATCCGTACCTTAAAATCTTTGTGTCCAAGACTGGGCATCAATTAATTCTTACAGGATGGGAAATGGATGAGATTCGGTGATTTCATTATATTTTATTATATTTTAAAATATGTTGTGGTTCTTTGTTTTACAAAAAGGGATTCCGAAAGATTTGAATTTAGTGAGATTCGGCTGAATGTCGTACACGGCTGAACGGAACAAGAGTAAACTACAAAGTCGCGTCTTTGTCCGTTTGTGACAAACGGCTCGTCGGTTTATAGTTACGCCCCTGATAATGACACACAACCAATTTCATGTATTAAAATGTTATTTTTCCTCAAACCAATTAATGTTTGCAATTACTTTTGAAAACGATTCTTCCGTAGCCCAATCTTGGATCTTCGCGTCTTTGACTCGGTCAAATATAACAAATCCAGCATCTTTCTCCAACTCACGTCTCGACACGAGAAACTTTCTCAAGTCGAGCGAATCGTAAACTTTGTTTTCAAATCTGTAGCATTCCAGATGAAACGTCTCGTCCGCATTTTCATAAAGAATCACTTTAAAAAAATGAGTCGGAATCGCGATTAATCTCTTCTCAAGAACTTCGTAGTGCACCGTCCGTTTACCACACTTTTCTCTGCACACAAAATCAAATTACCAAAAAAATAAAAAAACAATTTAAAAACACCGTGTACTCTGTGTAGACCAGACCTAGTGTAGACCGGACATTTGCGTAGACCGGACGGCAAATGGCCCCAGGTCCCTACCCACTCAATCTCCCGCTATGTAAAATAATCTGCGTAGACCGGACATTGCGTAGATTTGATTAAATATGCAAATAAATTTTTTTTTTTGGTTTAATGTGTAATAAAAATATGGAAATTTTGGGTCTTTTTCGGTGTGTGGAGTTAATGATGTTGTTTAATGAATAAAATTAGGTGTTATGATGTTTTCATTTGGATTAAAGATGTGATTTTATTAGGTTTAGTTGGTTTTTTGTATGTAAAAAAGAACGTTTAATAGTTTGCATTCAGGAGTTGCTCGACCGGAAAGATTAGATGCATCCTATGGTATCCAAGGCAACCTCGACAAGAGGAGATCCCGCAGCTTGGTCACGGTCCTGACATCATCTTCAGTTAATATTGAAGTTGAGAGCTTTTAAAGCTTGGTCTAAAGCCCAGACGCTTGAACGTACTGGTTGGAAATTTCTTTTTTTTTTCTGAAAATTTCGAAAAGAAGAAAAAAAATGAAAATTTCAAACATTTTCGAAAATTTTAAACAATTTCGAAAATTTCAAACAATTTCGAAAATTTCAATCAATTTTGAAAATTCAAACAATTTCGAAAATTTCAAACAATTTCGAAAATTTCAATCAATTTCGAAAATTTCGAACAATTTTCAAAATTTCCAAACAATTTCCAAAAAAATCTGCAAACAATTTCGAAAACCAACTTTTCACATTTCCCCATCCACCCCTAGCACCCTCACCCCCACCTCGTCTCAAAGTCAAATTTTATTTCCTTAATTCACCCAACTTCCCTAAATTGATTTTTCATAACTTGCCATTACCACACGCCACCTGCCGCACTCTCACAACCCTTAAGTGAATTTTCTTGGACCAATTTACCCCAAACCCTTCTCCTTTCTCAAAATGCCAAATATCGGTCATCATCTGTCAATTCATACCATTGGCAGTCAGAATGTGCACACACACACACACACACGCAGCCTCTATCTACGTCGTTTGCGGCCCGATTTAATTCAACACGACAGATTTAATCAGTGATCAATACACGCACAACTTTCTTACTCAACCACAAACTTATGTGGGGAGCATAAGAAAACACCATCTCTCTTTTGATTGTTTTTTTTATTGGAGGGGTAGCGCGAACGCTGACCCCCACTAACAAAAATTATGCGCCCGAGTTACCCCAATTAGGGATAATCGCAAAGGTCAACCCTATCCAAGTGCAATGAAAGGGTCTCACTCTGGACAATCCGAATTGTAGATCTCGGAGTTGTCTACGCCAGGTAAGTATGGATTGTTTGTTTCAATGGGAATCATCAGTTGATGAATTGCGTTAAAATTGCACGGTGTGTCTAATTAAAACATGCATTTTTAATTCAGATAAATAATTTAAGTAATAAACAAATAAATCACGGTGTTTAATCAAGCAAAATGTAATTATTTATTTGATTTAATCGTAAAATTATTAATTTTTTTTATATAAAAAGAAGAAATTAATAAGAGGATTATTTACTGGCGGTTATGTAATCGGGGATGACACTCTAGTGGTAATTTATGTAATTAAATTTTAAATTGAATTTTTTATTTATTGGTTCGAAACGATTCGGAATTATTCGAACACAAATAAAATAAATTTCTTTTCATTTCTTTTCTAAAAAAGTCTTTTTATCATTTCCTGTTTTCGCGATTAATTCGCAATTCTGCTGCTCAACCGGAAGCGACATAACTGGCAACGAGGTTAAAGACCTCCATTATTCTTCTCCTAGCGGGGTTTAATCCTAAGATTTACACCCATGAAGCAACTGGGTTTAACTCAAAGACGGTTGGTGACCTGGGAGGATGAAATTTGTCCGATCGAGGATTTACTATTTCCTAACGTAATGATGTATAGGTTTTGGTCGATTATAAATAATACTTTAATCCCCAGCTTCTTTGTGTGACGAGTGCAATTACGTTGCTAATACCAAGATGGCCGCATCCGAATTTCGTCATCTTTAAAACAATTTCTAATAAAGACGAGTGCAATGTACAAACAGGGCATGGGTTGATGTCACAACAGGAGTTGCGAGAAGGTAAACACAAGTTTTATTTTGTAATTGTATGTTGAAATACAAATGTTTGTTTAATGCAAATGAGAAATTGTCCCCAGGAAGAGAAACACCACATGGTTGGCTTTTCCATGTTTATTTTTCCAAGCTAGAGAAGACGGTTGTTGGGTAACTAAATAGTGGAAGGGTTTTTTTTTTGGTTTCTTTGGAAGGAAAAAAAGTTCAACTGAAGGAGATGTCATTATTATCTGTCCAGGTTTGTTTTCATGGGAGAAAACTCCAATTTATGTACATTAATAGGTGTGGTGTGTGTGTTTCACTTCGGCACCGATCATTTTGTCGGTTTGTCGCGGCAAGTTCTTTCGTGGTGCTGCCATACCGTGGTACCAAGGCGGAGTACGACATGTACCATGTCTCAAGTTACATGTGTCTTGTTTGCCTCAGAGTGAAAGAAATGTCCGAACCAGCAGCGTGGCTAGCGGGACAGAGGAAGTGACCGATAGGCATTTGGCGCCGAGAACACTTGTGCAATAATGCATGTGCACACGGGTATTACTTACTAAGGTGTCATGACGCCTTTTTATGTGCTCGCTCCGCCTAACTTTAGAACATGGCTGTGCACCTGGATCGGACCATCTGTTTGTAACTGCGATGGGATAGGAACCATGTTTTTAATTAGTTAATCGATGCTGCCCACTAGTCCCTTGATTTGTGCCAGGTACGTTCCAGAAGATTATCGCAAAGATCAGTGCCGGATTAACTCATGTAAAGGCCGTCGAAATCTCGGGGGCCCCTTTGCACTTTGAAAATTATATCCTAATACGTTTTGAACAACAAAATCTTGATAAACCAATTTTATTAAACAAAACAAACATTGATACTTTCAAAAATTATTGTATGATTGTGATGCTGGCGCTGTTTTATCAGAACCGGCAAAGTTCTCTTTCAAAATCAAATTCAATATTATTTTGATCGCTTGTCGTGGGGCCCCTAAAAGGCGTGGGGCCCGTAGGCCGGTGCCTAATTGGCCTAATGGGTAATCTGGCACTGGCAAAGATTGTTGATTGATTTCTACTGAAGATGACCAGAAACAGTCGAAAGGCCTATGGAATTTAGAGAAAACATGGCGTATTGTATTTGTTATTAACAATAAATCTACAAGTGATACGCATTTGTAATAGAAGTTTTAAATTATACATCGCAAAGATTAAAATCCATTATCGAAAGAACCATGCAGTATCGAAACTTTTATACGAAAACTTACTGCACGTTTTGAGATTTTGATAGGAAATGCCAAACCGTGCAATAAAAGACTGCGGAAATCGAGGGATTACTGCGACACCTGTGGCTACGTTGAAAGATAATTTGGCCATCTCTGCACTAGAGGCGCAGTTGGTAGTTACAGCGTAATCACGCATGGTGGCAGCATGGTCCAACTTGTGGGTGTTGTGTATTCAATTTATGCCCCAACTTTCATTTGATATTTTTGTACAATTGATGCAACTTGTTTAAATACCGTATTTATTTGACTAAAAGTTGCGACTTCTATTTGCAAATATCATTTTCTGTCACGACCTATAATCGAGGGCGACTTTAATAAAAAAAATGAATAAAATATCTTCGGTTACCCACCGAAGAAGGCTCGAAAGGGTCGAAAACGTTTTGTGGGTTAAGTGATAACATTTTACATATACTTTACCAATGTCAGGAATGTCAGGAATATAACAGAAAGGTACGTGCAATAGAAGAATTTAGAACTTGAAATTTAGCTGCGGCTTGTAATCGAGGGCGACTTGTAGTGGAGGGAGACTTCTAATCGAAGAAATACGGTATCAAATAAGTGCGATCAGCAAAGTTCAGAAAAAGAAAAACAAACGAGAAATTGATTGCAGGCAACGACAGGGGAGGAAAGGCGAGAGATATTTTGTTTGACCGTAAATGTATGCAGATTTCAAAACGGAAAATTGCACTATAAAAAAGAAGCAATCATGAAGCGCAGCTGTTTTTTCCTCAAACAACAAAACCGGCTGTCAGGCGCATTTAATTACAGCCAAATGAGCACTTTAATAGACCTGAGGCGTTTTGATTCAACTTTCCAGCAGCACATCACATCTACATGAAGTGACGTTTTTTTGAAAAATAAGTATCCAAATTACCACACTGGATTATCATATTCTGCGACATTTAAGTTTGCATATTTCTCTCGAAACACCCTATTAAAATATTGAATATTAATCCAAAATTAAGTAGAAATTAATTTATATAAGCGTCAATATTGAAGCAACAGTGCTAATTTACAAAATTAAGCAGAAAAAAAAATTAATTAATTAATTATTTTTTTTTAAAATGTATTTACTTTGTCTGCTTTATTCGGCCTAATTAAAAGTGCATTCTTTTCAATAACAAAAGAAAAATTAGTCTGTGTGAAAAGTGCATGCAATCAATTCACTTATCTCAGTAATGCACTTGTACAATAAATAACGACATAAAAACGCTCTTGGGGTGTTTAAATTCGTCTTGAAACATGAAAAGGAAATGCAGTTTAAAGTGGTTCAGGAAGTTTAACTGCATATTTTAAAATTTACTTTTGTGGATGATGGGCTTCCAAGTGGTGAATGTTGTAGTTTCAGAATTAAAGGTGTTGTCACAGTCCCAATTAGAAGATTAGGCCTCAGGGGCCCCAAGAAAAAATATATGAATATATATATATATCTCGTATGTGTGTAAACAAGCCTCAGAGCCCCAATAAGTCTAGATCTGCCACTGATAGCAGCTGTTGACTTCTTTTTGCAGTGCTTACCTGCCTAGCAGCTGCCTTGGTATACACTGTGGATATGCCCATCAAAATGACGTCACTTTCTGTAACAAGTGCGGATTTGCTGCTGATTTTCGAATTGGATAATGTACATTTACATTTGCCATGTAGCTACATTGATTTTCGGTTTTTTGAAGTGTCAGCTCTTTATTTTCGTCCCATTGGGGCCAGTATTGCGTTATCTCCTCCGGTTTGATATGATCCGTTATAGGAATATCTTCCTGCCAACCAGAAATTACACAATGATGCGTGGGATTGTTTGGAGACAAACAAAACGTTGACGATTTATGATGTAGGTGTGAACTAAGTGGTTCCGGTTGTTGAAAGTTTCCAATTCGAGCACTGGGTGAACCTCCTACGCATCTATTTAGGGGGTGTTAAGTCCGCATGTTCATTTATGCGTAGCAAAATTGCGATGTAATCGCAAGTGTGAAGTAAGCTTTAGTTGGGGCTAGCATGGCCATTTGGCTTGGGCCCCCAGCTCAGTCTACATTTGAGTACAAAAGATAGAGACAATTAATAGAGCAATTAATGTTGTCAACTGTACAAGGACAAACATGATGAAACATGTGTTACGGATGCACTTAAAAATATTTAAAAATTATTTTGTCATCTTTTTCCTTGAATTTTCCAACATCTTTGCATGTGTTTTGCATGTAAGACTAAACATTTTACCAAATTAGGAATTGAATTTCCTATTATAGTATCAAAATTGTAATTCGATTTGGGATGTTTTGTAGTGCCGTGATCATGGAAAGATCAAATAAGTTTGTTGGAGTATATTAAATGGAAAGTAATTTTATTAAATTAAAAAGAAAAAATCGCTTTGAAGATTTCCCAACCATGGATTGTTTTACCATTAGAAAATTGTCTTGTGGTTTGAGTTTTGTCAAATAAAAAAAAATAACAACATTCATTAGGTCAGTTAAACTTAATTAAAACTGCAAAAATAAATGAATTTTTAAAAAAAATTACCTTGTGGCCTGCAATCGATTTACTTAAACACTTAATTCGCTTATTTCATTATTGCACTTGCACAGTAAGATTGGAATTCTTTCCAAGATAAGATAATTTTGACAGAACATAAATAACTATTTTTCTGTTAAGCAGGGCCCGCTCAATCGCCAAGGGTACCATTCTGCAATTTCTACAACGTTGTGCATCATCAGTGAACCAGTGGCAAGTTTTAAGGGCGTTTTAAGGAAGAAGCCTCTTCCAGGTGCGTATTGTCGCAAAGGGCCTTGTGTCAGTGGAGGAAAACAGCGTAGCAATTGGGAGTGGAGCACATGCGGTTGATACAAGCCTACGAGTAGGGTGGTTCATGAATGCGATATACAACCCCTGGCAAATAGTATCAAATACTTTTTTCTCAGCACTCATCGTCTCACTTTGGTTGCCCATAACAAAGAAAATAAAGGTGATGGCAATAAACTGTTGAGATATTTAGAAACTACACTCTATTTAGAGTAAGACAGAATTTTGAGATTTGACAATATCTTTTTATTTATCATAGAAAAGTGCAAAAAGGAAAATCAAGTGTTGGAAAAAAATATGAGATAGCTGCTTCGAAAATTGATCATTTGACTCTTGACTGATGCCCTTATTTAGAAACCGAGAATACAACAATATTTATTGGGGAAATTTCCCATTTTAAAATGACTGCTAAATAAACGTTTGCAGCAACAAGAAAAGCAAAGAATCACTTGTTTACAGGCAATGTACCCGCAGATATGATTTTTTAAATTAATGAAATTGAAAATTTTATTTTGAAAAATACTGTCATAACTTTAAATCAAACAAAGATCACCATGCATAGGAATAAATATTGTTTTTCATGTCAAAAGTGAATTTTTTCAGCTACAAAGTGCATTTTGTTATATTTTGTTATAACAAACTTTCGTTATAATTAGACCCCGGATAAATGCATAAATGCATAGAAAATATGTTTTTTGCATATTTAGCCAAATTTGGCTATAAATGCATAAATCCTAATTTTCCGAAAATACATGCATAAAACGCAGTATTTTTGCATATCGTGTCATGTGCGTATCACTTCCGGTTTTTTCGTATCATGTGCGTATCACTTCCGGTTTTTTCGTATCATTTGCTTATCACTTCGGTTCATTTTTGTATCGTGTGCGCGTAGGAAAACAATCGAATCAAGTAGTTAAACAACCGAATCAAGTAGGAAAACGATCGAATCAAGTCAGAAAACGATTGAATCTAGGACTATTTAGGAAAATGCCTAAAGTGGTTTCTTCCAAGTCAATGAAGCAGCAATTGCAGGGGTATGTGAACGAAATTGATAAAATCTCATTAAGGGTGGAATGCGATTTTATTTTCTGTGCCCTCTGCTCAGCTGCTATAGGTGAAAGTGGTCATCCACCAAGAAAATCACAAGTAAAACAGCATGTTCTAACTAGTGGGCATGTTAAGAACAAGGAAAAGGCAGCTTCTGGTTCAGTTTCCACACAGTCAAATTTAAAATTATCAGATCCCCAACCACAAGCTGAATTTCGTCTAGATTTGTGCAGATTTTTAGCTAGTTGTGATATTCCAATCCACAAGATCAACAAGGAAAGTTTCAGAACATTTTTCACAAAATACACACAATATCCTATTCCAGACGAATCAACAATTCGGAAAAATTACTTGCCCGTGCTCTTTAAGTCCAAAATCAACAATATACGTGAAAACTTGTGTACAAAACATGTTTGGGTTTCAATAGATGAAACAACAGACAATCTTGGTCGGTATATTGCACTATTTGTTGTTGGCGAATTGTCAAGTGAACCGACTAAACCATACCTTTTAGCAATGCGGCATTTAGAACAAACTAACCATTCAACCATTATGCAATTCTTCAATGATTCAATAATTTTACTTTTTGGGAAACCTGAATATGAAAAAGTGTTGTTATTTCTGTCGGATGGTGCTCCTTACATGGTGAAAGCGGGGAAATGTCTGAAAGAGTTGTATGCAAAAATGATACATGTTACATGTCTTGCTCATGCCTGCCATTTAGTTGCCGAAGCTGTTCGTAAAGAGTTCAAAGGAACAAACAAATTGATTTCTGAAGGTAAAAAAATATTTTTAAAAGCCCCTTCTCGAATCTCATTTTTTAAATCCCAAACTCAAATTCCGCTCCCTCCGGAGCCTGTCATCACACGATGGTGTACTTGGTTGAATGCAGCAGTGTACTACAGTGAAAATTATGAAACATTTAAATCAATTGTACTGCAGTTAAATAGGGATGA
>JAQIXU010001785.1:0-15160 GCA_034701245.1 Strigamia transsilvanica | reverse complement strand
ACATTTTAGACCTTTGTTTTTCAAAAAAAGGTCTAAAAATGTCCCAATGGATATCATTCGCCATTTTAGACCAAAATATTGCTGTTTAAAATGGATCTGAAAAATCACATTTTAGACCTTTTGTTTTTCAAAAAAGATCTAAAAATCGACATTTTAGACCTTTGTTTTTCAAAAAAAGGTCTAAAAATGTCCCAATGGATATCATTCGCCATTTTAGACCAAAATGTTGCTGTCTAAAATGGGCCCAAAAAAAAACACATTTTAGACCTTTGTTTTTCAAAAAAGATCTAAAAATCGACATTTTAGACCTTAGTTTTTCAAAAAAGGTCTAAAAATGTCCCAATTAATTTCATTCGGTCGTTTTTCGCCATTTTAGACCAAAATTTTGCTGCGTATGTCTAAAATGGGTCTAAAAACCGATATTTTAGACCCTAATTGTTTCAAACAAGTCAAAACAAGGTGAAAAATGCCATTTTAGACCTTAATCGAGCCATATTTGTCAAACTTTTGCCTAAACAAACCGACATTTTAGACCCATGTGCCTAAAGTAACCGTAAAATGACGTCATTTAATCCAAAAAAAATACACTATTTTGACCTAAATCTTTCTTAATTCGTCAAAACATGCCTAAAATACCCGCCATTTTGACAACTTATGCCCAATTGCAACGTAAAACAAGGCCTAAGCGCCAAAATTGGCCAAACAAAGGCGTCATCTTCGAGATTTATTAGCCAATGAAAAGCAAGGCATAAAAACACACAACTCAACTGCACAGACAGAAGAAAAACAAAAATAAACGCATCGAACAAGCCTATCGGGTTAAAATTAGTCCCTAAATTCCATTCACCATCCAAAAATATAGAAAAAAGCATGCACAGGTTATTTATATTCGCAACTAACCCTAAACCCCATACATTAACATTACAAAAACCAACTTCCTCCATTACCAAACCAAAATAAACCAAAAAATACCACAAAAAAAAATAGAAAATAAATATTTAAAAAAATAAATCATTTTTTTTTTTATATAATAATAATAAATAATAAATAAATAATAAATAATAAATAAAATGGAAAAAAAATTCAAAACCAGTTTCATTAAACTCCTGACCTGATGAAACTGGTTTTTCTTATACACCAGCCGCCATTTTATATTTTTCTTTCCTTAAAAATAACTCCCCATCTCCAGAATCATTAAAAATCTAGAAAAAAAACAAAAATGGTCGACTTTCAAGGCCAAATTCCCTCATTTCATTCCTTATTTTCAACATAAATCAAACAAAACTTGACAAAAATAAGGAAAACCATTGTTACCATCAATCCCCATGGTTACACTATTTACCAACCAAAATCAGCCACAACAATCCCACTTCCTACCCCCAAATCATTCATTTCTTCAAACAAATCACATCCACTAATCACCAAAACTCCCATTTTAATGGCGGATGGCGATAAGCCTAATTACATTTCGAGGAAAAAAACAAACGAAAACCCAATTAAAACCCTCCCAACCTATCAAATAAACCTCAAAACATCCCATTCTACCAGAAAATCATCAAAAATCAATCAAAATCAGCCAAATTCAACCCAAAATAAATGAAAATCAGCCCCGTTGCTAGCGGCGCCACCGTGTGCCAAACCCACGCACCACTCACAACAGACTTCGACTTTATCCACTACCTTGGTTCTTCGTACTTCATTTCCGATAAAATGTGTTTTCAATTCGTCGCAATCTAATCGACCTCGAGATAAATGTCGCAACGAGGCTTATTTTATCGCAAATAATCTCGAAATAATCATCCAACTCCGATAACGACTCACCGCTCTTACTACCAAAATTCTATAGTGATTACGTCACGCTGCAAATTTGATCCCAGATCACCCGTTTAATGTTCGCTTTAACCCCGGCTAAAACGAGCCAATCACGGCTGACCTTTCCACTCTCGTATTTTCCCCTAAGACAGGCCAAAAAACAACACCTACCGTAACCCGTGCAGCAGCGACGGATACGGAATCTGAAGAACGGCATCCATCGCGCTTAATCCGATCTAATCCACGTCATCCGACCGCCATCCGAAACACACACCATCGTCGACACACTCGTACGTTAGAAATCACCTCGAATATCCCCACGTACTCTCCATTTTCAATTTCGGATGCGAAAAACACTCGGCGAGTAACATGGCACCGCGGCCGACATTCAAAAGCGTAGGCCGTGATCCGATTTTTTCAACTGTCCGTTTTTCCTCAATTGGATTTTTTCGTCGCAAATATTCGCCTCCAGGCTGCGTGTCAATGAACCTGACGGAGCTGCTTTCATTACCAACCTGATCGGACTCGCAACTGCATCAACTGAGCGAGTAAACAGGTTAGGGACAGGCCATCAACAAAAGGGAGGGAAAGAACGTTGGAACGGGCCACTTGCTCGCTAGGGAGGTCGTGGTGATAAGACCGTGTCTACTCACACACGTATAGTCACGGGCACAAAAAATATCGCAAAAAAAATTGGAATTACGTCGAAATAAAATGAAATTTGTAATATAATATATCATTTTCGTCATTTAATTATTAATATTTGGTAATTTGAGTCATCGATCGGCCATTTTGATTTTTTTTTTTTTTTTTGATTTTTTTTGCATGGTTTTCGGTTATCGGTGATAATCGCAAATTTTTTTGATAAAAACCTTTAAAAATCACTCGGAATACATCACAAACGATTAAATATATCATTTAAAGTGATTTAGAAGCAAAAAATAATCAAATCCGTTCGTTTTTAACCGAAAAACGAGTGAAAATCGACACTTTGCACTACAACACCAAAGCCACCGTAATGGGTGATATTTCAAGGCCAGTTTCATCCAATTCCAAAACCACACATTTTCATGAATCATAGCCCGCGATAACTACATTTTATTATTATCATATTGTTTTTGATATTTTTTAATGTCAGCGGAAATGCTATCATCCCTCAACCGGAAGTAGCACTTAATAAATGCCACCAGGTGTGCGTGTGCGTGTCGCTCTCCCTCTGGTGAGCGGCGGCGCAACTCGCCTCCCCTCTTTATGTCAGTCCTGTTCTTCTAATGTGTCCTTGGCACACAATTTTAAAAATAGAAGATTGAAGAGAGCGAGAGAACGAGAGAGAGAGAGAGAGAGACTATAGAGGGAGGTTCAGCCAAGCTTGTAAGAGCACATCTGCTTCGCTGACCTTGAGCTAAAGGGTCAGAGGTGAAATGGTCAAGCAGTTTTTCCCACAATTCCCGCGAGCACGATTTCGGGAGTTACGTGATCTACTGTTAGTGGGTGATTGAAAAGAATCGACTAACGGGGATATCGATTTTTTTGTGTTTGTAGTGGTGACGATTTTTTGGGTTTTTGAGAGAATCGATAATTTTGGTTTGCGTTTATCGATTTTTTTGTGGATTGGGGGATTTATCGCTGTAAAAACCGAGGGATTGTCGTAAAAATATCGATAAATTAGTCGATTTTTGATGAAAATTATCGTGTTTTGATGTAAAAATCAAGTATTGTCGTAAAAATTCATAAATTAGTCGATTTTTGATGAAAATTATCGTGTTTTGATGTAAAAATCGAAGTATTGTCGTAAAAATTCATAAATTAGTCGATTTTTGGTCAAAATTATCGTGTTTCGGTGCAAAAATGTGGATAAACGGATAAATTAGTCGATTTTTGATCAAAATTATCGTGTTTTGGTGTAAAAATCGAAGAATTGTTGAAGAAATTCCAAAAATTAGTCGATTTTTGAGCAAAATTATCGTGTTTCGGTGTAAAAATCGAAGAATTGTCGTGAAAATTCATAAATTAGTCGATTTTTGATCAAAAGTATCGTGTTTCAGTCTAAAAATCGAAGAATTGTCGTAAAAATTCATAAATTAATCAATTTTTGATCAAAATTAACGATTTTCAAAGAATAGAAATAAAATATCGACAAATTCGAAATATTAGTCGATATTTATTCAAAATAATCGTATTTTGCGCATAATAATCGAAAAATCATCACAAAACCGTAAAATCATCGATAAATTCGAAAATAAATCGATTTCCATTCAAAAACGAACAAAACCATCGAAAAATCCAAAACAAACACAAAAAATCGACAAATATCGCCAAAAAAATCGATTCCCAAAACCAAAACCACCAACCCAATGTCACCCCAAGGTCAAAACCCAAAAAAAAATTCCCCATAATCGAAAAAACTCAAAAAAATCGAAAAAAAAAAACCATTCCAAGGTTACTACAAGGTCGAATAATTTCCCTCATCCTGTTTCTCATTTCGGTGCCTCCCTCCGCCTCCATTTTGCATAATCTTCTCTCCAAGGCTCCTTTTTCGCCTTGAGCAATCGCCAGGTTCCACGAACCACAAACGCAGCAAGGTGGAGAGAGGGGAGCGTGCGTGGAATTCCCTCGAGGCAATTTTAGAGCCAACACACTCACGGGAAAAACCAATTTCAGGGACACCAAGGGGCGCGACTTAACAACAGGCACCGTCCTCGCGCTAACCACGCTTTTTGCTCTAATTACTATCGAGTGTCGTCTTGCCGCTAGATCGCGCCGAGATTTGTTCTCTCTTTTGTCGTTTCGCACGATAGGCCTAAATCGAATCTGGAACGGTAAACTGTTTAAGGTATTGCGTTTAACGGATCGAAACGGTACGATACGTCAAGTTTTCGTACGCTTTTTGCGAAATCCTTATCGGTGATTTATTTTCGTGTTGAGAATCTTCGTTTTTCGCATTTTGTCGTTACGCAATGATAAGAATTAGAAATGTTGACGTCATGATCATCATGAGTGAACGGGAAAACCTGGCACGGGTCCAAGCGCGGGAGAAAATACAATCTCGGGAGTGCACTCAATGACATCTATATTTAGATTCCGACACCAGATGGCGATAAACAAACAAGATAGATGGATAGGACGAATGATAAATAAAAAAGAAAAAAAAATTCATTTTCCTCTTATCGCCAGTCACGTGATTGCGGTCGGAATCAAAACGATCGATCTTTCTCGAGATTAATCCATTCCTGGTGTTATCGTTCCCCGGAATGACGTCAACGCCCGAAATGCATCGTGGGTGAAAATACTATCAAACTGAGTCACAAATCAGAGTCCAAGGATTTCAATTTTCTCCAGACAAGGGAATCTCATCGCGTATCGATTTTCAAGGTCGCAAAAAATCGATAACGAATAAAATCGATATTTTTTTTAAAAATCACCGATTTTTAATCGAAATCATTCCCCGTAAAACATCATTTTTTTAAATTATCGACTAAATCGATATCCGCACAAAAAAAATCCGATTTTCATCAACACGATATTTTTATCGATTACTCAATCGATAAAACCAAGGGACAAGGACACTGCTCCATTTCGCCATCGATTTCCGCCAGCGCGCACGCGCGAGCAAAAAGCCAATCACGTGACAGCGCCAAGGCGGGTACAGATTAGGCTTAAATATCATTCGATTTGACAATTACACGGGCGCATTAAACCCTCGATTAGTTGAATACAAAGGTTCATTCAAGTATCGCATAATTAACGATTCCCTGACAACAATATTTGCCCGTGCAATAAAAAGAGAATAATCACAGCTACTGATTACGGTCTTAAGGTCGTTGGCTCGTTGCGGGCATTGCGAAGCGGTGCGGGCTCGCGGCAGGACGGAGCCGCGTGCTAAAAGCGGTGGGGCAAGCGCGCGGACGATACGTGCGTGTTAAAATGTGGCTCGTGATCGTGACGTGGTTTTTGTTTCCCTGGCGGTGGGAGTTGGAATTTGTTTGTTTTGGTTTCTACTTTTGCTTTTGTGTGTTATCAGGGTGTGGTGAATCATGGTTTAGATTGTGTTTTGTGCTGTCATTCGTGACTCTGACTAGACTTTGACCGAAGATCAATAGCGTTTAATTTGTGGATCAAATTGCAGGAATGTTGAATAATTAAGTGGAAAATTGAATAAATGGCAAAAGCGAGCGATTATTTGGTGAAATTTCAACCGAAAACGTCACAAATCACACAAATTGTGTTTAAAATTGTCTAAAATTGTCTAAAATCATGCCAATTCCACGTAAAAACGAAAAAAATCAAAAAAATTTCACGTAAACACGTCAAAAATCAAAGAAATTTCACGTAAAAACGTCAAAAATCAAAGAAATTTCACGTAAAAACGTCAAAAATCAAAGAATTTTCACGAAAAAACGTCAAAATCAAAGAATTTTCACGTAAAAACGTCAAAAATTAAAGAATTTTCACGAAAAACGTCAAAAATCAAAGAAATTTCACGTAAAAACGTCAAAAATCAAAGATTTTTCACGAAAAAACGTCAAAATCAAAGAATTTCCAACTAAAAACGTCAAAAACAAAGACATTTCACATATCCAGGCCTAAAAACCACACTAACCAACCAAAAACACCAAAAACCACACCAACACAGGACTAAAAATGGCGCCCACCATTCCAAACCACTAAAACAAAATCACCAACAAAAATAAAAATAAAAAAAACCAAAAAATAAAAAAATACCAAAAACGAATAAAACCAGCATCCCTCAAACACGGAAGTGCGTTAAAACTAAGGTCATGGCAGGATAGTGGCCTCAAAATAATGAGTTGCTTTTCACATTCATTCCACATGAGCGAAAAGAAAAAATTCAAAGTTGAAAAACGAAAGCTGCAATTACCAACACACATTTTTTTTCTATGCTTCTCATTATTCGAGAAAAATCCTTCACCTATAAAACCACTAAACTAATCACAAAAAATATCATTTTTACATCATTTTTACATCATTTCTCAAAAAATTCTTTCCCAATTTTATCCCAAAAACAACCAATTCACGTTTATTCGTCTTAAAAAGCACCCAAAACAAGTCAAAATCGTCAAAATCGAGTCAAAATCACCAAAATCGACCCTTCCAAGCCCGCCATTTCTCATCTCGGTGCAAACCCAACCCCTAGTGTCAAAACTCACAACCAGCAGCTTCGTCTAGTCACGCTGTCTCTTTGTTGACGAGGCTAAAAATGACGACATTTTTTCCTTCCAATTTTATTTATTTATTTATAATCTCACTAATTCGGGATAAAAAAAAACCAGATGTTATCTATTTCGCAACCGTTTTTTTACCGGTTTCAAATCCAAACCGCTCGTCGCAACCGCCAAAAAAATGCATCGATCGGAAAAATCCCTCCTCAAAATGGCGGCCGCCGTTGTTGTGACAAAAACACGAGAGTGGATAGAAGACACGCCGCGCAATGATTAACGTTACAACCGAATAGTTCTCATTCAAGGTCACTCGGCTGTACTCGACACTGCGAGTCGTGACGTCATTCACGCACAACCGCGCATACAAATGCCGGTATTAGGGTTAAGGTTCGCCGAAACAACAACAAAAAAAACGAGCCGGAAACGGGGAAAACGACAAAATCCCGAGAAAACAAAAATCACCCAAAGAAATATCGATTATTTTTTAAATTTAATCGAAATCAATGATTTTAATCGACGATTTTTAATGGTGGCCAGTTCCCAATTCTCTCACCACCGGCGCTACCGCCCGCCATTACCCTAGTGATGATGATCGTTTAAATTCCTCGCTTTTTCAATAAAAACCACTGATCTCATCATCAATTCACCTCGCACAAACGATATCGAACATTTCCCTGCAATTACAATCGCGAAACCCACATTCTCCAAAGGAAATAAAAGAAAAAAAAAAAGACATTCATCAATTTAGGCCTAAGTGCAATACCCCAAACAACTTTTTCCTTATTGCTTCACTTCAATACAAAAATTAAAAATTTCCCAACCTTCAAAAAAATAAAAAAAAAACCTTTTAAAGTTCAACCTAAAACCAGGCCATGAAAGAAACCTGAATTTCAAGATTACAATGCACAATTTGAATTTCTAATCCGCACCGCATCTATTTATCCCCGAAATCCGAACCGGTCGCGCCGAAAAATAAAATAAACAAATAACATTCGATATCGTGCAAAACTTGCGAAATCTAACCCGATAAGATAAATTAGAAAATTTGCCTAAAATTAATCTCAACTATTTCTTTTAAATAAATATAAAAATATAAATTTTTATATATTTTTATATAAAAATTTTATTTTTCGACCAGGTAGACACAAGTGTCTCGTTTTCACGCATTTCTTCGCTCATTTTCTCGCATTTAAGCGCCGAAATCCCTCGATTTAACGCCCAAAACACCTCCCGCACACGTCCAACTTGATTATTCACCACATAAAGTATCGATATCTTTGATTTATTAAAGATAAATTGCTATTTTTGGTGCATTTAGGCTTAAAATTCGCTCAAGGTCGAATACCCCGATACACTAGGCTTTTCTATGGCCATAATACAAGGGAATGGACGTTTCTACACAGCTATTTATATTTTTTATAACCTTATCGGTGGTAAAGGTTATTATTTGTCGCGATAACGGGGTTGAATTATAAGTATTTAGGGTAAAAACTTACCTATCAATTGTCGATCTATTGGACATTTTCTCCGATGTTACACCGCCATTATGTTATGGTAGAGAAAGGAGTTCTGGGGTTGGATCTGGGTTCGGGGTTAGCGAGATGACGTCGCAATTGATCAGGCCGCGCTGGGGAATGACGTTGGAGTGATGTCTTGGCCGCGTTACAGAAATAGATGGAGTTGAGGAGAGATAAGAATTGCCACGAGGATGATTTTTATTGCTTTCGGTGTTGGGCTTGGGAGGGGATATCGATTGGGTTAATAAATGTTGTAATTTTGTCGTTGTGACGGTTTATCGATTTGTTTTGTAATAAAAATTTTCATTGTGAGTAAATACTATTGTGATGCTATCTGATTGCGTGATTGATTTTCCTATTCATTATAGTTTTATTATCGTGGTACCCGGATGTAGGCTTTGAGCACCCGGATGTTTACAAAATGTCGCGGCTGCGAAGACCAAAGAATGAGTTGTTTACTACGGGGATTTACAAATCTAGGGATTTGATCGCGAATTTTAAAATCAAGTAAGCTGTGCGAAGTCTATAGGAAATGGAAAATGTTTTTTTTTTTTAATTTTTTAATTTTTTTTTTCTTTTTTAAATTTTTTTTTAAATAATTTTTATTTTTATTTAATTTATTTTAATGGACTCGGTTTTTAAATGATTTATTTGTGTGTTTTTAGTGGGATTTTTACAGTTAAATCACAATTTTATTGTTGTTTGTGAATGGTAAATAAAGTTGGTGTTTGATGGCGTCGCCAGATGGCAGCACTGGTCGGCCATGTTTGTTTTTGAATTCGTTTTATTTATTTTCTTGTTGTTTTTGTTGTTTTTAGAGTAAAACTTGAAAAAGATGTGGTGCAAAAGTGTAATAATTACGAATCGGGACAAGCAGGACTCGAATTACGACCGATTTTACCCGAAAACGGCCCCGAAATTGAAGAAAAAATATTTTCTTGGCAAGAAAAAGTGTTCAGTTTGGTAAATAAATCGGAAAAAAATGCATAAAAACATGAAAACAAAACTAAAATTCAAACATTTTACAGCGCGAAATTAAAAAATATTCCAACCCGTCCAACTGCAACTCAACATTGGACGATAAATACCACAAAGATGTCACGAAAATCACCAAGTAACCAAAAAAATCAAAAAAATCAACAATTTATTGTTAAAATCTAATTTTCCTTTCGCAGAAAACGATTACCACGTAATAAGCTGTTCACGTACACGACCGCGGATAAATTCGCCATTTTAAACGAATTTTCGGACGATATTTTGATTCCTGCGAATAAAAATTACCTTACGGACAAAATCAAGGACCTGCATTGCAAACGCACAAAAATAACGTAAAAATATGAGAAAATATTGAATAAAATTGTACATTTGTTCATTGTTTCATGTTTTATGTAGCGGTGATACAATAGCGATGACAATAATGGCGGATGTCGGTGAATCTGAGGCGTAAATTCGATTTTTCGATCAAAAATCGTGAAAAACTTGTGAAATTAAACGATTTTTTTGTGTTTCAGTTCCGGTTCCACGTCGGACGAAGTTGTTTTGTGTGTGATAACGTATTCGGCAGGTGGGGCGTTGAGTGTTACTCCCGATTTCAACGATTCTCGAGAGCCGTATCAATTCGAGATGGAAAACGGGAAGAAAAGTAAAGAGATTCGGATTGGAAATGTTGAAGGAAGTTTGCATTTTAATGTCGGGCAATCGTAGCGATTTTTCGTTACACATTGCAGCACGTTTCTCCAGCGATAACGAAGGAAGAGAACGAAAACGAGACGAAGATCTATCAAGAGGTTTCTATTTTTTCGAGGAAAAAATCGAAATTTGTTTGCTGATTTTCGCTGTGTATTTACAGATGCATTTACACCGAGTGGAAATGACGAAAAATGCAATCGGAGACGAATTCGAAATGGTAGAATCGAATTAAAACGGATTTAAAACGATAAAATCGAATTAAAACGGATTTAAAACGATAAGGTCGAATTAAAACGGATTTAAAACGATAAAATCGAATTAAAACAGATTTAAAACGATAAAATCGAATTAAAACGGATTTAAAACTATAAAATCGAATTAAAACGGATTTAAAACGATAAAATTGAATTAAAACGGATCTAAAACGGATTTAAAACGATAAAATCGAATTAAAACGGATATAAAACGGATTTAAAACGATAAAATCAAGTTAAAACGGATTTAAAACGATAAAATCGAATTA
Organism: Strigamia transsilvanica; assembly: GCA_034701245.1. Classification (NCBI taxonomy): domain Eukaryota; kingdom Metazoa; phylum Arthropoda; class Chilopoda; order Geophilomorpha; family Linotaeniidae; genus Strigamia; species Strigamia transsilvanica. The sequence goes on along the minus strand of JAQIXU010001785.1, from coordinate 4,439 downwards.
AAACGGATTTAAAACGGATTTAAAACGATAAAATCAAGTTAAAACGAATTTAAAACGATTTATTCACGTTTTTTTTTTTAGCCTAGGCCTAATTTCCTCAAAGTGTTTTTGTTTTGCGAGATCGGTAATTGAAAATTCGACGTTTAATTGGTGAAAAATTTTGATTTTTTTAATATTTCTTTTGTAGTTTCGGCGCGTGATTTCGGTTGGAAAAATCTGTACGTGAATTACATCGTGGATTTACCGGCTCGTGAGGAATTTTAACCCAATTTTGAAGTATTTTGGGTTGATTTTTGTTTTTTGTTGCAGACTGGAGCAAGGCGAACGGCGAGCAACAACTGAGCGGTTCGACTTTGACGGCGGCTACGAGCGTATGTGGGAGAGATGACGTCGCTCATTTTTCGTATCCATTCAGCATTGAGTTGAATTTAGACACGCAGCAATCGAAATGTTGGTTTCTTGAGATTTGGTTGAGAATTTTGATCAGGCTTATTGGTTATAGGTGTAAAAATGAAGTTTCTTGACATTTTCTGCATAAAAAAATTGACTTTTTTCGTCTAACAAATTATATTTATGCATGTAAAAGCATTTCTTGGTCTAAAAGTGGAGTTTATTATATAAAACTGTAGTTCTTTAGTCCCAAAATGCAAATTTTTAGTCTAAACTGAAATTTTTAGACTAAAAATGCAAAATGTTTAGTCCAAAATGCAAATTTTTAGATTAAACATGCAAAATGTTTAGTCTAAAATACAAATTTTTAGTTCAAACAACAGATGTTTAATCTAAAGTGCATATTTTTAGTCTAAAATGCAGATTTTTAGTCTAAACATGAAATTTTTTGATTAAAAATGCAAATTTTTAGTCCAAAATGCAGGTTTTTATTCTGAAATGAAATTTTTTGATTAAAAATGCAAAATTTTTCTTTATAATGCAATTTTTTTTAGTCTAAAATGTAATTTTTACATTAAAAATGCAGTATTTTAAACGTAAAATGCAATATTTTAAATGTAAAATGCAATTTTTGATTGAAAATGTATTTTTTTTGTCTAGAAATGGCAGTTATTTGTCTAAAAATAATCACTTTTGCACCAAAAATGCATTTTTCGTCTAAAAACAATCATTTTTACACGAAAAATGCAAATTTTCGTCTAAAATCATCATTTTTACACCAAAAACCTTCATTTCCCAAGTCTGATTTCTCTCTCCTACACTCCACATTTGCTCCCAACCCCGCCAAACTCCACACTCAATCCAACCCCATTCATTTCCAGTCGAATGCCTAAGACTGCCGCAACTCCTCCTCCAAGTCTGGTCGTCAGACTACTGGAATCGCTACACAGTCGAGGGCTACGGCCACACCAACATCCCATCGCAACCCGGCAGCCACAAGTGCAAAGTGCCGACCTTCCAACCAACCAGCAGTTCCACGCTCGGTCGACTACGCCACTTCTTCCTCGGCACCCACCCAGAGTTCGACGACCTAGCGTTCCCTGCAGCCGGATCCCAAGTAAAACACAAAAACCAAACCAAATCAAATCGATATCAAATCGAATTGATTTTTGTTTGTTTTTCAAGAAATGTCATCCGCTTAATCGTGTCGGAATCCGAACCAACTCGAGCGGCAGTGTCGACGTCCGGATGCAAATCATTCACCAATCGCTGTAATTTTATCGATTTTTGTTGATTTTTAAACAAAATGTTAATCTTTTTTTTTATTTTTTATTTTAAAGGGATTTCATGGAACCCGATGCGATGGGGGGTTCGTTAAGGAAACTCGTCAGTGGATTCGGGTATAAATTGATTGATTTTTTGATTTTTGACGATTTATTTGCGTTTTTTGGAGATTTATTATGTGCGTTTTTCACGATTTATTTGCGTTTTTGAGGATTTATTTGCGTTTTTGACGAATTATTTGCGTTTTTGAGCATTTATTTACGTTTTTGAGGATTTATTTGCGTTTTTGACGAATTATTTGCGTTTTTGACGATTTATGTGCGTTTTTACGATTTATTTGCGTTTTTGACGAATTATTTTGATATTTTTGGCGATGTATCTGCATTTTTGACCATTTATTTGTTTTTGACGAATTATTGCGTTTTTGACGACTTATGTGCGTTTTTGTCGATTTATTTGCGTTTTTCACGATTTATTTTGATATTTTTGGCGATTTATCTGCATTTTTGACGATTAGTTTTTTTTTTGGCGAATTATTTGCGTTTTTGACGATTTACTTTGATATTTTCGGCCATTTATCTGTATTTTAGACGATTTATTTGCATTTTTTGACTATTTACTTGCATTTTTAGATCGCTTTCGATCCAGTCGAGTGTCCTGACGGTCCTCGAAGCATTTCAACGTGCGAGACGAAGGATGCTGAAAGCCAGAGAGTCGTTGTTGTCGACTTCGTCAAGCCTGCCGGAGTCGTGCGAGGGTCCGCTCGTTTCGAGCACTCGCTCGGAGTCGTGCGAGGGTCCGCTCATTTCGCGTACTCGCTCGGGGTCGTCCGAGTCGTCGAGTTGCGAGCTGCAGACGGTGCAGGCCATCGTTCATCGGTCCGAGGATGTGACGACCCTTTATGGGGAAACTTTGGATTGTGATAGTGACGAAAGTTTTAGGCCGGCGCCAGTGAATCGAGCGCGCATGCGCAGGAGGGAGCAAAAGTTGGGCAAATTGCCGTCACAGTCGTCGTCCTAGTTTTCGGGATTTGATAGAAAAGAAAATGTGTTTTTAACTTTTAGTTAATAAAAATTAAGTGTTCGATACATTGTGGTAACATTCGGTGGTAACATCGCAGTGCTTACCAATACCAAAAGGCAAGCAAGATGGCCGCTTGTAAAAAGTCGACGAAAAACGATTTTAAAAAATTGAAAAAACAGTCTCAAGTGGACGAAAATAATGAAAAACCACAAGAAAAAATGAAAAAAATGGTGACCAGTGGACTAAAAATGAAGAATTCGACGAAAGTAATGTGTTGTAGTTGTTGTCACTGCAGTTTACTCGCATTACTCCATAATGAACAAGACAACCAACAACAACAACCATTGTATCTAGCTCCACCTAGTGTCATAACATCATATCACTCTAATTATAGTCTCACTCTCAATACACTACATTATAAGTGCTACACTATAAGTGCTGATATTATTTTAGCATAATTTCCTTATCTACTAAACATATCTATTTATCATTTCTCTTTTTACAATAAATTTAGCAAGCTTATAACTCGGGCATCGTGTCCTTCGTTTAAATGTTCATGCACTCTGATTTTCTCCTTTACAACTTGTCCTGCTCTATTATTTCTTCTTTCCCATACGGTCCACCAGGAACTGGGATCTTTCGAATAGCCTCTTGTCTACCCGTGGGGGTTGCTCCATGGTGCGCGTGGTTGCCTTCACTCCACTTGTACCACTCTTTGCTCTTGCGCCACTTGCTCCGGGTGCCGTCGCTGTATATGTGCCGACCGGCTTCCTAGGGCGCGTCGTCACCTTACACCTGTGTTTCCCAAACTTTTGGAGCTGCGGAGCCCTCCAAAAGCATACGAATTTTCACGGAGCCCCTAATCACATTTTTACATAGTTCTTTTATGTCATTGAGGTATCTCGCGGAGCCCTAGGGCTCCCCGGAGCACACTTTGGGAAACGCTGCCTTACACCTTTTCCTCTCTTCTTCATCGGCTTCTCCTTCGTTCTCTTCGATGCTCTCGAAAACTTCCTCCGTCCCTGTAACCTCTTTTTTGACTGCCGTGTCAGGTTCATCATGCCCTTGCACCGGTGAGTCTCCTTCACTCAGGGCTTTAGTTACCGCCATATCGATTAATTCGCAAGGCCGAAATATCTCCGCTGCCATCGGTATCTCCTTTGCCCTCGCTTTCCTTCTTCCAAACGTCCAATGTTGGGCTTCTTCTTGTGTCGCATCTTGTGGTATCTCTTTAACACCGTCTCCAGTCGCTCTTTCTCTATCTCCTCTGCTCCTTTTTTCTGCAGGTGGTTCATGTGCCTGACTACTAATTTTCCCATCTCCGCATCCTTAATCACATATACTGCTTCCCCTTGCTGTTCCACTTCTCCTCCGGCTCGCCACGGTGGTTTTGTCGCCGGAAACACCCGATACCAGACCTCAGAATGATGATTCTTATGTTCCAACTGATCTAACATACTCAATAGGCCAGTGTTTCCCAAACTTTTGGAGCTGCGGAGCCTTCCAAAACTATACGAATTTTCACGGAGCCCCTAATCATTGTGTGCGGAGCCTCTAATCCTATTTTTACCCAGTTCTTTTATGTCTTTGAGGTATCTCACAGAGCCCTTTGAGGTATCTCGTGGAGCCCTAGGGCTCCGCGGAGCACACTTTTGCAAACGCTGAAATAGGCCAATTAAGAATTGCATCATTAGGACCTTTCATCACTTCAAGAAAAATCGATAATTGAATTCCGTTTCCAT
>JAQIXU010001784.1:0-15165 GCA_034701245.1 Strigamia transsilvanica | reverse complement strand
GTTTGTGTCCCCGGGAAATGTGATACTAGGGTTACCGCAATGGAAATGTGCTTTGTCAACATATTGGAAAATTTGTCCAATAATTATTACTAATCCCAACACACAAATCGTGAATTTAAATTTGTTATTGATCTTTTTTCAGGGAAAAGGGATAATGAAAACATTCTGGTTGATTGAAAACCCTGAAGATATGACTGAAACTGCATTAAAATAATAAATATATTTTTAAAACATAAGTTTTATATCTTTAGAATTTATTTAAATGACAATAATAATAATAATATAATGATAGAAAATCAAATTATTACACAAATTAACATAGTTCACCTGGGCTTCATCACTTCCATTGTAAATTTGTACATTTTAAGGGTGCCTCTGGTTTGTAAAACAAAAATATAATTTTCTGGATAATTATTTCTGTACACACATTACATATAAAACAATAAAATTGGTAAGTAACTAACTTTTTTTTTATATTTATAATACACATTTATGTACATCTATAGAAATAATGGAAATTGTTGGCACCCATGCAGTGACTAAACAATTATATTACTTCACAATACTGTAGCAATTTGGTAAAATAGAAATTTATCTCAATATGAGAGAGCAATTTTATACCACAGAGTTTGCAGCCAATCCTAAAATAAATGAATAAAATGTATTTAAACAACACAAATAACGACAACACAATATTAATTTTATGTTAAAATATTTCCAGATTTTAATTTCTTATATTCCCACCAGTGTGTGCTTCTAATTAGAGGACGACAGTAGGTGCATTCATAAAGACATTTGAACTTGTAAAATTTAACATGTAAAATTTGACATTCAGACTGGTTTTCATATTTTAAACTAGTTTAAATGACTTAATGAATGTGCCGAGTACGTAATTTTTATTTTTTAACTTTCGCTAGGAAAGTTCACACTGTAATGCACAATGTAGACCAGTTGGATATTACTCACTTACATTGCATTACCAAAAGCTTTTGAAGTCATGGTGCAAGATGATTAGATCAGATTAGGTCAGATTTGGGTTACATTAAGTGCAATCAATTACAAAAAGAAAAGTAAAATCCTTTCTTTTCCTTTTCCATAACGAAGAAAATGTACTTTTGAATGTACGTACTTAATAATAAGACAACCAGGTTAATAAATAAATAACTTTCTGTAAATTTACATGCAGGGCCATACCATGGGTAAGAAACGCCTTTGTGCAAAGTTATAACCCAGCACCCACGCAGTTAGAAGCACCTTTGTTCATAGTTGTACTTGAACGCCCCCACATTGCATAAAAGCATACTATTTCTCTAAAACGGCACCCTCAAAACCAAGCACATCCGCACATCCGCACAGAGTGGCGAATCCTACCACTAACCTAAAAGTACAGTACTTTTAAAGTACTTTGACAATTTTCTTTTGCAAGCGATAACGTTTTTATGTCGTATCCACTGACCAAAAGGAACAAAAGGAGAGAAAGTAACAAAAGGTACTTTTAGTTCACCGATTGAACGCTCCTATTGCATGTACCACCTTTCCAAAAATCCTGGCATCCATGTATTTCATATGCCTAATGTTTTTGAAAAGCTGCATATACCCATCCCTGGTCATCAAATAATGGGCGCACTTTAGAAACCCTTCAATATTCCATAAGAAAGGAATGTTCTGTTCATTTTATTTCAGATTGACTGCAAACTGCATGGCAACTTATTCCACTTAATTTAATTTATACAATTTTCTTTGGTAAAATGTAAACCACAAAGCCAACACTCTTTCCATCAACAATACTTTCAATACTTTCAAACTTTCAATCTTGTTCTTGCCCTCCAACCTCCATCAGCAAACTTCTCAGGGAAACAAATCAACTGAGAACCCAATTTTTCACCAGCAACCAACAACATACCATGCAAACCAAACGATGTTTGAAGCAAAGTTTCACACAACAGCCTCTGCTATAACAACTACATTCGAGTCATGTGACTGACTAGTCGACGCAACTGGCAAAGTAAGAGTATCCTCCATTCCCTCACTCCTGACCCCCATACTTTTAAGTGTATTATTATTATTATTATTTGGTAAAGCATTCAAACTGCCATAATCGTGGTCGTCTGAATCACTATCTTCACCTGGAAGAAGAAAAATACAATTCCTTGTAATTTATGTGGGGTGATGTTGGCGTACTAATTGGATGCAAATCACGGGAAATACGTACCTCCAACGTCATCTTGATGGTCTTCAAAATATGTCATATTATGGACGATGTTAAAACCCAGATCTAAATATTCCTGCAAAAATTCCAAGTAAAAATCAATTTTATTTATGGTATTTTGTTTGCTACCAGAGCCGCCTTTATGTAAATAGTGGTTTGATTGACAAGACATGTGACATGCTGTTGAAAAGGGGCAAATTGAAGATAGGCATTAAGTGCAGTGTGTTCTGGGTTTTGATTGGGTCATTCAAGTCAAGTTCAACTCAGCAAAACTGCAAAATTATAAAACCACTGCAAAATTTCATATTTCGAGGTGATTAAAAGTATGGGCAGTGTGACTAGATTTTTTAACCCAAATAATTAGCCATAATGCACCGAATGGCAGGACCGGAAACAATCTCTCCGCAAACTTCCTGAAATGTCCTTCCGGTTATTTGTCCACGTTTAAGTGTCGCCCGGTTAGATGTCACCAAACCACTTCTCTCATAACCACGGTGAATATGATTGGTGAACGAACGGAGCCGCCATCTTTTACCACTTTTTTGTTCGCTAGTTCTTTTTTTGAACACTGAGGGCGCAACGATCAAGTGGTCCATTATTAGAACTTTTTAGTAGTACACAATACTAAAAACATGTTTTTTAAAAAAAAATGGTTGACAAAATGACCATCCAGCATTCCCTACTTTCTTGCAACTTTTTAGATAAAAAAAAATACACTTTAGACCTGAAAATAGACTTGAGAGCCCAAAATTAAACTTTTAGATAAAAAAACTTTTATCTGTAGACCATGGTGTTTTGAAGTTACAACGGTGGATTAGATATGTGACCACGTTTTACTTGTAAAAATGGACTTTTACACATAAAACTGAAATTTTAAGTGTAAAATTATACATAAAATTGCAGTTTTTATGTGTAAAAGTCCATTTTTAAACGGTCACCTATCTTACCCACTGTTGTAACTTCAAAACACCGTGGTCTGCAGATAGAAGTTTTTTGGTGCAAAAGTCTAATTTTTGGCTCTCAAGTCTATTTTCCAGTCTAAAATGTATTTTTTTTTTGTCTAAAAAGGTGCAAGAAAGTAGGGAATGCTGGATGGTCATTTTGACAACCAGATTGTCTAATAATCTCAAAAAACATGCTTTTAGTAGTATGTGTACTACTAAACAGTTCTAATCATGGACCACCTGATTGTTGCGCCCCTGTGATAAAAGTTTGAACTAGCGAACTAAAACGGGGTTACATTTTAACAAACGCGTTCGGTAACCTATCTCATTCACCTTCACCGTGCTCATAACCTGGACAGAAATAGCATTTTTTTTAAAAAAAGTTCCTATCATTTTTCAATACTTCAACTACCACAAAAAAAGATAATTGAAAATCAATTGTCAAGCAAACAAACAAACACAAAACCAATAAAAGCATCGAAAAGAAAATTAAATGCATACAACGTAATCTTCCCAGAACATCCCAAAGCCTATCATAAATTTCAGAAGAACCGATACATTCTTTCTTTTTTTAAATTTAAAATCTTTTCTTGCTTTTAATGCGAAATCAAAAACTTAATTTCACATTTCTTGGAATTGTTGATGTAAAGCATTCTTTTGCAATGGAATTTCTTCTTCTTCATTATCATATTTACCACTTTGTCCTGTAACATGAGATCTAGTTTATTTGTTAATTCTTTAAAATGTGGCCTTTCGTGAGGATTATCTTTCCAACATAACATCATTATCTTGTATCTAAAACCAAACCAAAAATTAGAAGAACAAAAATTAGTGTTATTAAAAAATTAAAAAAAAATTAAAAAGAAAAACATACAATTCATCTGAGCAATTATCTGGTTTCTCCATTCGGTAACCAGATTTAAGAAGATAAAACAGTCGTTCAGGTGGCACACCAGGATACGGCATGGATCCAAGCATGACAATTTCCCACATAACAATTCCGAAAGACCAACTGCAACAGAAAATGTACATTTTAAATATTAATTTAAAAGGCTTTCTATATTGGTTCACATAGACTTTCTGTACAGATTTAGTGTACCAAAAATGCTCTGATAGGACACCCGTGCTTGCTCTATTGACAGAACATAAAATACACTAAGCGCATTCAAAAACGTTTAAACCATCGTTTTCTCGTTTAAATGCATTTTGTTGGCAGCCATTTTGGATTTCAGTTAGATCGACGATGAGAAGTATGAAAATTTAGACGAAACTTAATTGAATGCGCCTACTATTTTTCTCCAAAGGCCATTGGAGAAAAACAGCGTACTTTATTTGTCATACAAGACATATGTAACTTTTGACATGTTACATGTTGCACTCCACCTCGGTACTGCTGCGCCCTTATACGGCGGTGCCATGAAGCTGGCTGCCTCAATGCTACAGCCCGTAGACGGTACTGAATGAAATATTCTTTCTAAATAACTAAAAATCACTCACACATCACTTTTTGAAGTATAAATATGATTGATGAGCGACTCAATTGCCATCCACTTGACAGGAACTCGCCCCTGGTGACAAAAAATAAAATCAAACATAAAAAAAAAAATCACAAAAACAAAACCAAAACTAACCTTGCTTCTTTTGAAATACGCATCGCCTTCATATATATCGCGCGACAATCCAAAATCGGATATTTTCACCACTTTATCCGTCGCTATTAAAATATTCCTCGTGGCTAAATCTCGATGAACGACCTTCAATCAACAAACAAGACCAAAACAAATTTAATAACCCAAAGACAGGAAGTCTCCAAACAAAACTCCAAACCTTCATTTCGCTAAGATAAGCCATTCCTTTGCTAATTTGCCACATAAAAGAGAGCAAATCTGCGGGAGAAATTTGATAAGCACTCGAGCCGGAGCTAGTGGTGGGTGCCAGCAGAAGGCTACCCACTCCGCTGTCTTCGGATGTGTAGGTGTCAAACTCCAATTGGCGCGACTTGCGCAAGTAATGGCGCAAAGACCCGTGTTCAGCGTACTCCGCGATGATATAAAAAGGACCACCTAAGTGCCGTTTCATGACAATTGCGCCAAACAGAGCAACAAAGAGATAATATTCTTACCTTTATCAGTACAAGCACCGAGAAGTTTAATCACATTTTGATGCGACACTTCTTTGAGCAAATTGTATTCGGACAAAAGATCTTGAAGTTCGGAGTTTGTTCCATTATCTGAAGTCATAAAGTGCGAATTAACGGCGTCGTTCTTTCATTAAGGCACACAAAAACGTGAATGAAATCTCACTTTTTAACATCTTTATGGCTACCGTTGAGAAGCCTGGATTGCCGTTGATCCCAAATGCCTTTGCTCGCATTACTCGTCCAAACTCTCCTTCACCCAGCGTTTGCTCGATGATGAGCTGATTGCGTGGAAATTCCCACTTGCTATCAATCTGTTGGCGTTAATCCAATTTATTAGTGGGATTCGGCGTTCGAGATCATTTGCAGTGCCGGATTAACCCATGTAGAGGCCGTCGAAATCTCGGGGCCCCCTTTGCACTTTGCAAATTATATCCTAATGCGTTTTGAACAACAAAATCTTGATAAACTAATTTTATTAAACAAAACAAACATTGATCAAATTCAATATTATTTTGATCCCTTGTCGCGGGGCCCCTAAAAGGCGTGGGGCCCATAGGCCGGTGCCTAATGTGCCTAATGGGTAATCCGGCACTGAGTTTTATGATAATTAGTGGGTTTGTCTGATGGCTCCAGGTCTGGAGGAACGACCAGACTTCACAGCAAGGCTCTAATTACACATAACAATATTGAATTTAAGAACGATGAACTTACAGGTACGTGTAGTTTCGGTGGTCCTGCGAGCAACGTGTCGTTGACACTGATCGCCTGCGATACGACCGAAGAGGACCTTTCGTCCACGTAATCCGAAGGGACGGCGGAGAGGGACATAGCACTGCCCAGGTACTTGGGACGCCCAGCTCGCACTTTTAGCCGTCGCATATACCAAGTGAAAAATAGCAGAGAGAACATGACGGGTAAACAAACACCCAAAGCAATTAAAGCGACACAATTAGAGTCACATTTCACATCTGATTCTACAGCATCTGAAAAGAAAAACAAATTTTTTTTTAATTTTTTTATTTTTTAAATTTTTATTTATTGCAGACAAGTAATTACAATTGTTTTGTAAACAATACTCTAATTGAAAACCCAAAGAATTCAGGCTTACTTCCACTCCTGCTGATAACCCTAAAATCAATCCACCGAAGAAAACCATAACAGCAATGGCGGACAGTGAATTGACTTTGTGACCCTGGTGGCCACGGTCACAAACACCTTTACAGGTCTATATTTTAGACGTTTACACCTTTTTACACCTATTATTTCTCCCAGTGTAAATCACTTTTGGGAACTTGCCCCTAGACAACCAACTAAATAAAAGCCAATAAACCAATATCCAAAGTAGTTTCTAGTTGTCTTTTCCTTCAAGTGAGATGCATCCAGCACCACATTGGCGTCCTCGTGCCATGTGATGAAAAAATCTTACTCTGAATTTAAAAAGATTATAAATTTAAAATACTTATGAATTTTAAAACAATTAATGAATGGGGAACATGTAGACGTGATAAATTCACATATTTGCATTTACTCATCTACAAACTTCCACCTTTTCCTGTCCCCAGACTCAGAATTGAGTACCCAACACATATGCTTTCATTTTTTGAATGAGTTTATGATCCGCTTTGTTGGTTGAGCTGTTGAGATATGATGAAAAGTAAATTAAAATTCAAAATAGGAATTCCAAGTTGTTAAGTGCAAAACAAATTCTATTATCCCTCTTGTTGGCTATAAATTTTCTGTTTCCCTGTTTATTACTGCGGCAACAAAGTTTTAAGTATCAAAAGAAGTAACTGGTAGCAAACATGACTTATCTTAAGTTGTTGACCTGTCGGGAATTCCTTAAGGTAACTACCAATTTGAACATTGGTTTTTAGCTTAAAGACAAAGTGAAAGTGTCAAAGAGTCAAGGGTGAAATGGTATTTAAAGAGACTTGCTGTCTTCACCACAAACAACTTCTACCAAACCATTTGGAATACAATAGACACAAGGTAAGCCAGGTTTATTCAATTTCTGTTAAAATTGTGGAGAAGTTGTCCAATGTTTTACAATAAATTTATAGATTTGCCTAAATAATACATTCCAAAATTTACATTTTACAAAATGATTTATCATTTGCATACAAAAATGTAGTACAAAAAGTATTTGCAAGTACATTATAATATATTGTAATATAATTGTAATTTAGTTTTGAAGTATATGGGGTGTAATATTCCAAGAAGTATGCAACAGTGATTATGCTATTGGATGATGGATTTTCCTGTTTTAGTTCAGCTTTAAACTCAGAGTTATTTGTTTTTTAACTTCAATTTTGCTTTATTCATTTCGAATTGTATAATTTGCCTTATTTGGATATAGAAATGTTAAATTTAATGTCAAGAATAATCAACTTTAGAGCTGTTATGTTTTTTCCACTGCAATTTGCAATTGTAAGTTGGGTTCACCATATGTAATTTAGTAGAAAACAGCTGGAAAAGTATTAAAACTGATTTTTCTGGTCATTTAAAAAAAATATTTAAACTGTGCTGAGGTTGTTGACATGTATTATAGAAACCACATAAACATTTCGGTATGTCATTTAAAAAAGAAATGATAACTTAACCGCAACCTAAACTGCTCTTTGCGGCTTTTCCATTAATATAATGAAAACGCTGATAAAAGAATTAGAATTTATTTTTGTGGTTTTGGGAGATAAAAGAATTACAATTTCAAAGTTTCTATTTGCAGCGAGTAAAAATAGAAATTTCAAACTTGTTTTGTGTCAACAAATTAAATAAATGGGTAGAAGTTTTGAGTTATTTATTTACTGCGTCATAAATAAAATTGGTTTCAAATTTAGAGGAAAATTAAAGTTGTTTTGTTCAATTTTTTTTGCAGACCAGAAATGTCGCTGCCCGATATCAATGAAATAGCAGGTGCGTGGGCGCAGCTGGTTGCTTTCTCCCCTGCGCTCGCTGTGGCAGATGGCGGAGATGTAGAAATATTGAACAATGACATTCCTGAATACAACGGTTCTGCGGGTATCATTGGCACGGTGCTGGCGTTGCTCATGGTGGGGATTGGTGCAGTGAAAAGAATTTATCAAGTGAATGAATTGGCGCGCAGTCAACGAGATGTCATTTATTCATCTGATGTTTATTTCAGAGTACGAAAATTTTTTTTCCAGTTTTATTGATATGTTTTCTTTAGCTACATTGGTTCAACAATTTCTCTAATTCTTTCCAATGTTTTCCAAAATATCTCTAATTCTTTCCAATTTTTTCCAAAATATCTAATTCTTTCCAATTTTTTCCAAAATTTGTCAAAAATTTTCCTAATTTTTTCAAAATTAGCAGAACATCTGTTGAAAAATTTCCAAAATTATTCCCAAATTTTTCCCACACTTTTCCCAAAATTGCCCCAAAATTGGCCCAAAATTGTCCAAAAATTTCCCAAAGTTTTTTTTTTTTACATTTTTTTCTAAATTTTTCTAAATTTTTCTAAATTTTTCTTAAATTTTTCCTAAATTTTTCCTAAACATTCCCAAATTTTTTTCCAAATTTTCCCACAGTTTCTCTAAATTTTTTTTTTTTATTTTTTTTAAATTTTTCCAAATTATTTCCAAATTTTTTCCAAATTTTTTCCAAATTTCTTCCAAATTATTTCCAAATTATTTCCAAATTTCTTCCAAATTATTTCCAAATTATTTCCGAATTTATTTCCAAATGTTTTCCAAATTTTCCCTAAATTTTTCAATTTCATTTTCACAATTCCTCCAATCCTTTTCATTAAAAAAATCTCCAAATTGCCCAATTCATTCCTACATTGTCAAAATTCCCCAAATTCATTCCTACATTGTCAAAATTCCCCAAATTCATTCCTACATTGTCAAAATTCCCCCAATTCTCCGTATTAATCGATCCAGCTAAATTTCTCAAAACTCTTCACAATTTTCAACTCCCAACCGAAACCCACACAAAATCATTAAACCCCATTTAAACACTCCTTCACGAAATGCAAAGAGATAACAAAAGGTCATCGAGCAATCCCCAAGACTTGCAAGCTCAGCAAACCTCATCTAACCCAGATACATCTTCAAACATTCCAAATTCCAAATAAATCACCAACTTCAAAGAACCCAACAAATCTAACCGTTTGCCCCTCTCCTTCCACTCCAAATTAATTTCCTCCCAACCTCTTCCCTACCACTTAAATCCCTCAAATTAAAAATTACGACTTTGCAAACTACAAAGAAAACTCGACATCGATTGTCAACTTTTCTTCACATTATATCAAACCGCGCCATTAATCACTTCCAGCAATAAATCACACAATAAACGCTACAAATAATCAATTTCTTTCCATTTACCAATAAATAACCAATGAAAAATGGCCCAAATTCTAAAAACACATCTTTGATTGATTTACTTTTGCAGTTGGCAAATTTGCTGGACAAGCAACAATGCGCAGCACTGTTCCTGTGTTCGGTGGCTTTCCAGTCGGGAAAAGGACCAATCAGCTCGCAAAAGCAATTGCTGCTACATCCATTCGTGTAAACAAATTTCGACCGCATACATTTGATTTTATACATGTTGGAAAAAAACAATTTTATTATTTTCCAGTTCAAATTCAACGAGCCACTCAGCTGATAAGTTGAAAAGAGCCACGCAATTTGGATTGCGAGCAGAATCACAACGCGATTGCCTCCGTGCCAATCCTGAGTGCCCATTCCCAGTAGAATGTCTCGAAGGTTCTTTTCAAAGAGCACGCAAAATGAAGGCAAGGATAGTCTCATGGTTGCAGAATACAGTATCGAAAAAGTTTATATTTCGGCCCAAAATCCAGCAGAAGACAACGTGAACAGATCGTTAACCTGAGCAGTACCGGCCTAAACAAAAATCCCTTTACTACCCAACCCGGCGCAGTTTGGATCCCAAAAATCTATGAAAATTATTCTACTTGCTGATTATTTCCAGGCCCGTTTATACTAGGGTTGGAGTTGCATGTTTTTGTCTGAACATGCATTTACATTTTCATTTTCATTATTTCTTGGTTCAAAATGCATTTCTTTTGTCTGAAAAATTATTTCTCTGGTCTAAAAAGGCATTCCTTTTGTCTAAAAATGAATTTTTTTGTCTAAAATTTTGTTTTTGTTTTGAAAATACATTTTTTTGATCTAAAAATGCATTTTCTTTGTCTAAAAATGCATTTCCTTTGTCTAAAACTGCATTTCTTTTGTCTAAAAACGAATTTTTTTTGTCTAAAATTTTTTGTTTTGTTTTGAAAATACATTTTTTTGGTCTAAAAATCCATTTATTATATGATAATGTATTTTTTCACTTGAATTTATTTTTCATAAAAAAGCTTATTATTTTATGTTTACTTTTATCTATTTATTTATTTATTTCATTATTATTTTAATTATTATTATTAACCAAAAACATACGGACGCACACTACCTTAGGAACGGGCCTGGATATTTCATTATTATGTCGAAATTTAACCAATTTGTTATTCGTCGAAAAAAGTATGACAAAATAATTGACGAAGTTGAAAGTACGTAGTAGGTTTCAAAGAAATCTCCTGAAAATTTTTTTTTTTTTGATTTTTCAATTTTTTCAATTTTTTTTAATAATTTTCTCCAAATTGACCCTAAGTGGGGTCAGATAGGCCTCGCTCCATACTATATGTATTGATTTATTAAAAAAAAAATAAAACATCAAAAATTAAAAAAAACATTTTTTTTCCCACATTTAATTGGGCTGTGTCCTATTGCGCGCGATCCAATTGCGCGCGATCCAATGGCGCGCGGTTCCCATTGCGCGGTTCCTATTGCGCGCGTTCCCTTTGCGCGCGGTTCCTATTGCGTGCGCCGTATTTCGCTCGGTTCCTATTGCGCGCAGAATTAGTGGGCAAGTTTTAATTTTTAATTTTTCTAATACACACTGCAGAATTTTACTGAAGTGATTAAATTTATTATTTATTTATTCTAATAAAACAAATAAGTTTTAGTTGATTTGCAAACAAACAAACAATCAATCAAACTACTGCAATTGATATTTTCAAGAAAGTTTTACGGTGTTGCAGTTCATTATAATTTCTGAGAGGACGTTTAAGTTGGAGAAATGTGTAAATTGGTCTAGATACGCTACAATCAATCCATTTACACCATCACACTTGACCTCTACTTCTTCCATCTTGAGTGACACTGTGGCCCGACGATGTGGGTGGGGGCCCGACCTTTTCATCGGAAAATGGTGGTAGAAGGAAGAAGTGAGATCTGCAAGTATAAACCACTTTTCTATTGGTGGCCTACATTCGTCTGTGGCTATTTTCATGCTAAGTTTCAACCCAGATGTGTTGGTGGTGATTGATGGGTGGAATTTTGTGATTTTTGGGTTTTGGATTTTGGGTTTTGCGCGCAATCGGAACCGTGCGCAATCTCAACCGCGCGCAATCGGAACCGCGCGCAATTGGCCCCTTGACAGCTTTGTGATTAAATTTAATTTAAAACTTTAAATATGTTAAATCCGCGCACAATAGGAACTGCGCGCAAATGGAACTGTTTTCGGTCGCATTTCGGTCCGCGCGCAATAGGATCGCGCCCAATAGGAACAGCCCCATTTAATTAGTTAATTAATAAATTTGAGATTAAACAAACACAAAGCAAACACGTTCCTTGTTAAACAAACTGTGGGACACGTCGCAACTAATGAATGAAATGATCACATTTCGTTAATTAAGTTAAAAATATGTGCAATACGGGTTGGCAATTTTCTTAAACTTGCCTTACTTATTAGTGCGAACTAATAGAAATATTAAATCAACAGCTGCCAAACCCAAATGACTGCAAAACAATGTCTTGCAGTGCAGCCAACCTACTCCGGCATCGCATAATCTTGTAGAGTGGTTCGTTTATGTTTGGAAATATTTGCCTTAGAATTCTCTGCGTAAACATCACCATCAGTGGGTTTATCTTGTAACTTACTACGAGTGGGTCAAGGATGCGACATTCAATGAGGAATAATATCGAGTGGGTTGTTCAGATGGATGCTACAACTTTCCACTATGTATCTCATTACAATACAACGGAAAATGACTGTATTACAAGCGCCCAGATAGGAAGCGGAAGATCATTTACATCCTATTTCCAGCAGCCTACTACCTTGTATTTTGTCTATTTTTGCTTGTTTTCTTGATTAAAAAAGTCTATTTTTCAACTTAAAACATCTTTTTGCACCTAAAAATGCATATTGGGGTCTAAAATTCAGTTTAAAATTTTTAAAAAATGCATATTTGGGTCTAAAATTCAGTTTAAAATTTAAAAAAAAATGCATATTTGGGTCTAAAATTCGGTTTAAAATGTAAAAAAATGCATATTTGGGTCTAAAATTCAGTTTAGCACGCAAAAATGCATATTTGGGTCTAAAATTCAGTTCAAAAATTAAAAAACGCATATTTGGGTCTAAAATTCATTTTAAAAATTTAAAAAATGCATATTTGGGTCTAAAATTCAGTTTAAAATTTAAAAAATGCATTTTTTTGCATCTAAAATACAGTTTAAACTTTAAAAAAAATGCATTTCTTCGGGTCTAAAATTCAATTTAAAATGTTTAAATTGCATTTTCTAAGTCTAAAATCTAGTTTTGTATTTAAAAAAAATATATTTTTTGGTCTAAAATCCAATCCCACACTTTAAAAATGCATTTCACAACATCAAAAACTCCAACTGACCACTTACCAAAAGTCGCCACGCTGCCAACGCGGGGAATGACCGCCGTCAAATTCGAATTCGCATCCCCAGTGGAATGAGCATTTGTCGTCCTGCGGCCATTCCGTTCATTATCAGCATCAACATCTGCCGTGGAGTACTCAAAACAGCTGCACTTCCTCAGCAAAGCATCGCACGAGAACACGCCCAAAACGCTACTGACGCTCATCCCACGCCCGTGCTCCCCTTTACAAGACTGAGGCACGACATGCTCTAAAAAAAACCAAAAAAATCCATCCGATCAATTAGCACCAAATTCCACAAATATTTGCGTCCAAACGCAAAAATACCTGCGCAGTCTTGCGGGCAAATATTCCAATCCAACGACTCCAATTCGTCGCATTCTCCATCGGGACACGTGCGGGTGTTGGCCACACACGTCCTGCTAACAGGTACATTCAGCCATTGACACGTGCCTTGACCCGATCCACGCCCGCACGCGTTCACGCACGCGTTAGTGTTTTTATTTACAGCACAGGAAGTGGCGCCATCTACATAAATAAAGTCCAATAATAAAAAATAAAGTCGTTTTCGTGGAACTCGCGGTTCGATATCCAAGTAATAAAAATAAAAAATTTCTGTCATCGTTAATCGAGTCGTAAATCAAATTTTCCATACATTGCTAAGCAATGCTAATGGTTTTGGCATATCAACATGCCAAGTTGCACACAAATTGCATTTAATGATGTACCAGAGTACTGTTACTTACCGCATTGGTTTTTCTTTTCACCTGGAAGAAAAATTAAAATATTTTTTTAAAAAAATTTTTTGTTATTTAAAAAATTATTTGATTTTTTTTGTTTACTTGGTGTGATGTTTATATTGATCCACGTAAAATTGTCCATGTTTGGGGAGGATTCCGAGACCCATCTCACTTTAATGCTCATATTTCTCCACTGAGGTAATTTAGAGGGATCTTGAAGATAAACAATTCCTTGAAGAGGTGTCACGTTGAAAATGCCTTTTAATTCCGGTTGAATAACTTCAATCGTGAAAAGAAAATCTGGATCGTGTTTACCCAAGTGTTTGAGTAAAGGACCTAGTAACTGATATAAATAAGAGAAAAAAAAATTGTATGGCGATAAATGATGAGATTTGTTCGAAAATGGAAACATCTCTGTACGCAGGGCCCCACGTGAAGCTACGGTGGTCCCGAAAAAGGCTACAAATTCATAGTTCGTGACGACATTTTGGTCACATTTTGGGCACATTTTTGAATCGAGACCAAAAAAGGGCCCAAAAAAGAGCTGAAAAATGACTTAACCATTGTGGTTTAGTGGTTTTTGTGGTTTTTTGGTCACGTTTAGGTCATTTTTCGGCAATTTGGGCACGTTTTGGTCATTTTTCGGCATTTGGTTACGTTTTGTGCACTTTTTTGGGTTTCCTGTCCAAAACGAGACTATTAAAGACTTAAAACACAAACAAAACACGCTTAAAACGCGTGTTAAGATGTTTTCATTTTCGAATGCGACTAATAAATGTATTTATTTCATTTTACTTTGGTATATTTGGAGGCAGCAGAAGAAATGGTTTCGTTGTACTGAGATGAAATGGCTGATTTGATGGTCTTATTGTGGATAACTAAATTAAATACTGCCTATAATATATTTAAAAAAAATAGAAATTAATGAAGTGACGTCATTAGGGGTGGAACTGGATTTGATAGTTTTATCAAGAGAAAATGTATAATTTTAATTATACTAATTTTGCATATCCAGTGAAGCAAATAGAATTCGCACCCATGTGGTGAGGGTCGCAGTTCACTCACTTTTCTATCTGTGTATGTTGCTGGCATGTCGTCATCTTCGAAAATAATTTTCAAAGCGTAGCTTTCGCCTTTAAATTCGAGTTTTCTTTTCACTTTAATGTCTATGCAAATAGTGGAAAATCATTAGTTTATGTTATTAGTTTTGCGAAAGAATTGTGCGCTGTTTCGAGTAGTTTTAAGTCAGTAAGTTCAAAAAGTTTTGATTGGAATGAAATTTGAAGTGCTTCCATTCTGGATTGGATGAGATTATTTGATACTTCCGTTATTGCTTCTAGGGTTTCTGTCTAACAGTTGGTGATATTTAAAAGAATTATTTATCAGAATTTGTCTAATTTGTCTAAATAATTTGTCAAATT
>JAQIXU010001783.1:0-15168 GCA_034701245.1 Strigamia transsilvanica | reverse complement strand
AACTTTTTAAAAATTGCTATTGTTTATGTTTATTAAAAATTTTAAAAACGTAAAACCCATTTCTTCAATTTAGTTCAACCAGCCCCATGTTTCAACCTGATATTTCACTCCTTTTCCTCTCACGTGAGCGGTTAATTTCAATTTCCAAATGTACAAACAAAAAGTTGGTGCATCTTAAATTGCCGTTTTAAATTGCAACAATTTTTCTTCATTCTTAATGAAAATTTTTAGACATAATTTAAAAAATTTAAAAGAATCTAATGCACCTATTATTCAGACCTGCAGTTTCAAGCGGCAATTCGAGACGACGGCACGATACAACACTCGAAACGCAATTCCACGTTCAACAACTCTTTGCACTTTCCATGCAAGTGAGAAATCCCTTACGCACTACCCCCAGTACCTATTGGTCTTAAAACGAAGAGTCTTAGCAAATTAAGATCACCTAATAATTCTTTTTTATTCAAAATCAACAAATTAATTTGTCAACATTGAAATTGTTTTTTTTACATTTTTCTGCTGTTTAAGGTCAATAAACCAGACGTTTTCGCTCTTCTTGGGCTTCACTGTGCACAACATCACTGCTGCGAACATCCTCTGTGCTTCCAGTCTACCAGAAAAGCAACGTCAGCACCAAGGTTTTCTTTTGTTGGTCCAGCATCCCACAAAGTGAAAAGGAAACTAATTTGTGATGTTTCTATAAGATTAACATTTTTCCCTCTAACCAAAAATCCAATTACCAATTTGCTTCTTCTATACTTTTTATCAAATTAGCAAACGGGTGAAATATAACACGCTTCATTCATGGATACTACCATTCATGTTTTTACCCTTACTGTACAAGAACGAGCGATTAATCACTTGAAAAATCACTGCAAAACAAGTTCAGAAAACTCTGGAATCGATTGTGCAGTGAAGCCCAAGAAAACCAAACCAAAAATAAAAATTTTCTTTTTCTATGAATGAGACTTTCAATCAGCTAGCCACAGCAAGACGCGCTTTATCCGCACGAAAACACACCCTCACGACCACACCATATTTCAGTCCACTTATCTAAATACAACTATTACATATCCCAAACAGGATCAACCAATCGAAAGCGTGTCGAATTCGCTCCGGATGGTCACCCAAACAAATCCCCACAAGACATTCGGTTCCGCAGCTCCAAATAGACTTATCCGCACAAACAGCCGAATATTTAATAAAAACTGCGCTGGTTAATGAAGTGTAAATTAGTGCAATAATAATAAATCAGTATAACTTAATTAAAAAATAAAATAAAATTTTACAAAAGTGACATCAGAAAATGTCCTAGCACACTGTAGAAGTGAGACATCGTGACGTAATCACGAGACAATGCTTCTCTCCCAATATTGCGTCACTTCCGTCACTTATTGTTATTTTCACTTGAAAAACCACTAAATACCTGACTGATATGATCCAATCCGTCCTCCGTATGTTGGAGCGGAACTTGTACGAGCACAAGAGAGGTTTGCCAACATTTGTACTGGTCACTGGGGGACTCTTGACATCCTCTTTGATTTCCACAGTCTTGTTGCATCTGTCACGGAAACGAGCTGAAACAGACAAATTAATTGATAATTTCTCGCTGCTTGTTATATTCGCTATCGCGCTATTGCCTTGTGTCGCGCCTACAGCCAGAATCACAACCGGACACGCGTTCTGAGAACGAAGAGTAAGTGCATCTTTGTTATCAGTGCGTGTGTCGTGCGCACAGGGACAGGGAGGGAGTTTATATCCGGTATAAGTAGATCGATATTGCATCCTGATATCTTCTCTTCATTATTGGAAAATGTATCCGTAAATAGCTCGGGCTGTAATAAAAATTCGGCGTCAGTCCGGCAGCTGCGATGCTGTTAATTGCCAAATCCCGAGAAATTAGCGCACTAAGCTGTGTAATTAATCATCCGATGCATGTTTCTTGACAAATTCCTTGCTTTATCATCATCATCATCACTGGATGCGATCGAACTTGTCTCGCTTCTCTTATCCCTCGCACCTGCCTTTAAAATTAAAACCGTTTTCCGCGGCGTGTCATGGCGTTTGCTAATGCACCAAAACGTCCATTTGCAACGAAAATTGTTGCAGCGACAGCTTAAACCCGTTCGTATTTTGATTTATACGCGACGAAAACTTTTAATAAATATCCGCTTCCGTTACAGTTCTCGCTTTAAATCCGCACTGGGATTGCAATAGGGAGATGACAACTGACACGATCATAATAATAATAATAATAATAATAATAAATTTTTTTTTTTTTTTTTTTAAAAAAAAAATGCAATTTGACAAGAAGCAGTTTGAAGAGCGAATTTGGATCAGGGAGTTGTCGAGCCATCAAATAACAGTCGACTTCAACCTACGATCCTACGGCATGTGATGCGTAAATCGCCATTGGGAGCAGCCAACTCAGCTGCCCCTTTTTTCTACATCTTCACAAAAACCTTTCAGTACAAATATTCGCCAAACATAGAGTCGGCGTGGCCGCTGGTAGAATACAAAATTCTAGTCTTATCAACAAAAATTTACAATCCAAACTCACCTCGAGCGTTAGAATTACAATTTGGCAACGCAACCTTAAACGACACAAAAAATCCTACATGGCACAGTATAAAATTCGCATCAGATGCAAATGAACTCATCTAGAGTCTGAAATAAGAAAGAGGGAAAAAGGGAAGAAAAAAAAAAAATCACGACGTCTCATTTCCACCAACACCAATCACAGAAAATGGACCGAGAAACATGAATGAAAAATTCCCTTTCCCCGTAACTGAATTTCAATTTGGGGGGTCTTAATTTCAAAACGATTACGCCAAATTAAAAGAGCTCCTATTCAACCAACTGTAATTTAAATTGTCGAATTCGCTTAGGTAAAATTTCCATAGCAAAACGGAAAAATTTAATTAGTTCCACAAGTGATTTGTTTTTCCTTTTTAAAAAAAAGAACAACGAATAAATAATTTAATCCAGGGGTTCCCAACCTGTGGTACGCGTACCGGTACGCGATAAGTGGATTTTGAATGAGATTTTTGATATTTTGTGGAAGAATTTGATTTTATTGAGGAGATTTTGACTATTTTTTGGATTTTTGGTGTTTGATTTTGTGATTTTTGAAGGGAATTTTTATATTTCACTAAAGTTTTTAAATTTTCGGGGGAAATTTTTCATTTTTTGAATGGAATTTTGGTTTTATTTGTGGAAATTTTAATATTTTTGAGGAAAATGTTTAATTTTTATGGGTTTTTGGTGTTGGATTTTGTGAATTTGTGATTTTTGACTGGAATTTGTGGAAATTTTAAATTTTTTTTTGGATTCTTGGTGTTTGACCTACTGGTACGTCACCACATTGTACTCTACTAACAGGTACACCATCTTTTAAAAGAATGGGAACCTCTGATTTAATTAATTTAATAGTTCCTCTTAAGGTCCGACAAGAATACTGCGAAGCCCTGGCCACCGGTCAGTAAAAATTTCGGATTAAAACGGGTAAAATATTTCAGTAAAATGTCAGAAATAATGTGAATTAATCTGCGATAGCATTAAAAGTGCTGGTGTTCAGCAGCGTAGCCCTTCTGACCGGTTTCCCATCAGGCGGTTATGGCTCTTGACCCCATTAGTGTTCGAGATCACCAACAAAAAGTTGTTGCCCAAAAAAAGTTTCAGAATATGTTTGGAAAACTTTCAAAAGTGGTGAGTCGTCCATTAGGGGGCTACAAGAAGCGGTCGCATGGGGTCCGGAATATTGGGATGGGGTGGCAAAAGAGGGGTCCTTTTTTCAATTTTTTTTTCTCTCTGATAAATTTTTATTTTTCCTAAATTTCGGACACTAGGGGCCCAATTGAGCCTTGTTGCAGCGCTTCTTATAATTTCTAGTACATTTAATTTCCTGAAAAAATAATGGTCCGAAAATGCACATTTTCTCTATTACTGCATATCTTTCCGCATGAAATGTAAGATTTCATTTGCTGTTCTGTATTCATTCCTATTTCAAGCGGCACAAATTCAAGTTGATCCGAGAACTGCATTCAATTCTTTGTTAACACATGTGCTGGTGATCCAAAGAAAACAAAATTTCTCTCGACGGCGCCACTGAAAATTACGTTAAAAACTCAACAAACATAAATAAAGAAAAAATCTTAATTTTTTTTTTCTTTAAAAATACTATTAGATTTCGACTTAGTGCATAGTATATCATTGTACAACTATAAAAGATGTACAAAATAAAAAAAATAAAAAAAATTATTTTTTTTTAAATAAAAAAATACAAAATTGAGAAAATGGAAACACTAAGGTGGAAAAAAAAGAAAGGAAAAAGAACCGTAGGAAAAGAAAATCCTGCAACTTTTTTTTTCCTTTGTATTTTCATAAAAAAGTTCATTCGCCCGCGTTCAATTTGTTGTTCCATTTTAAAACGCGAAATTCTCGCAGTCCCGTGTTGTGTGAAATACATAGTCTTGATAAAAAGAGATTTATATCGGGGTTGGGGCTTTGTTCGGGCTGCTCAATTTACCCCATTTTATCTGGTCGGTGCAAAGAATGCGGTGTAATTTTCTCAACTCCCTGTTGCGCACTTACAACCTGATGGATCGTTCGGTCCGTGCAAATTTACCGATCTTTGCGACGGATCTCGCCCATCACGACTGTTTTTATCAATTACACAACCTGATGTTGCCAACAACTATTTCCCTATAATTTTAAGCGCTAATTTACGCTTCTCCGAAACGACCAAACCACCACACACCCTCATCTTTAACAAAAATATGTATAAAATATAAATTTAAAAAATATTTAAAAAAAAAAAAAAAAAAATCACTTTGATTAATAGTTAAATTCAAAAATCGAAATAAATTTTGTTAGTTTTAAGATTCGAGCGAAGATTGTGTGTTTACCTTTGCGTGCACAGGTGGCAAGCGGTATCACCAATGTGCAAAGCGCCAAAGCGAGCACGAATCGGACGAGCTGCGATATGGGAAAGGCCGAGTAACGACACATGATTCACGTGCATCGAGCCGCACTCCCAAGCACCCATCATCCAACGGGGAATCACATCTTGGTCCTATCTGGTATCACACGTCCTCATCGTCACCGATCACGAACCCACACACACCTTCGATCGACACCGTCTCGAGTCCGATGCCACTCGCGCATCACACGGAGACTCCAACACCAACGCCACTCTGGCGGCTTCAGCTGGAATTATCGACGTATCCTCCTGGAAAAATTTTAAAAAGAAAAAAAAAAATTTAAAAAAAAGTAGCGACGAATTTAATTGTGGGAAGGAAAAAGGTTGTGACGGAAACACGGTGAGCGATTCCGAGTTCTTTTAATCGCGGAAAATAAATGCTAAAGTCCGTTTTTTGATTAAGTCGCGTCGTTGTATAATTCGATGTGTAAATTATACAGCGGCGTAACTGTCTAGGATAATCACGAGCTGCGCAGAAAACATTGTTATACGTTTTATATTTTTTGATTATCGTTTTCAGTGGAAAAAACATCCGTTGGAACTGCAATACTGCAAATAAAGGCGATTTATAAAGGGTTAAAGCACCGTTTCAGGAACCCAATTCAAACGAATTGTCTCCGCGCGTAGGCCAAATCAATGGTACATGCAGAAAAGCCGAACTAATAGTTAAGCTGAAGAACCTAAGGGGCAGAAAATTGCAGGCCCAATATTTCACAGACTTTTCAATAAAATAAATCCAATTTAAAAAAAAATAAAAAATAAAATAAAAAAAAAAAAACGGCAATCTAATTCTACTAAAATAAAACTAAACCGGCTCAAAGTAGTTACGTGTTAACAAAGTATAAAAGCGTGGTTGCTTTTAAGTCGTTGTTTTCAAACTGGAAATTCAATCAGACTAGCAAGACGGTAGTAACAAGATTAGGAATTTGCTGGGCAACAACACTTTTCTACAATTAGAGAATACGCAATTCGACTTATAATGCAATTTCCATTTGTTTTCAACGATTCACTTTCAATGCCAAATGAAATTACCTTGATGGCCACACAAAGGTAAAGTAAAAGTACGTAAGTGTGAAATGAAAAATAAAATTGAATAAAATGAAAATGTTTTACATTTTTTTCTCCCTTTCTATTATTATTATTTATCATTAAAGCGCATTCAAAGTTTGTTTCTGTTTCTGTTTTTGGTCTAAATGTCAAATTTAACATGTAAAATCATACAGTTAGACTCGTTTAACAATTTTAAACATGTTTAAATTACTTTATAAATGCACCTACTAAAATAAATGTTTAAATTGATCAAAACGATTGAATTCAAAATCCAGGTTGAAAAAAGTTCATTTGGTAAAAATTAAAGAATCTAAACTACAAACAGACACACAAACGAAATAATCACATTCACATTCACAAGTTACCGATATTTTAATCATGTGTTTACGCTGTTTTTCAAAACCCCGAAAAAAAAAAAAAAAAACCCACAGAAACCGAAACTTTAAATACACTTACTGTTATTTAATTTTTTATCAGCGAATCTATCTCTTTCCCTCGTAAATTTCACGATTCAACTGAAATTCAAGGCGCGCTCTCCTCATATTTCACAAAATTCAGTGTCCATGCAAAGTGATAACTTAATAGAAGCGCAAGACAATTTGTTTAACCCGAGGAAGTTGTTGCTCCTAATGTAAATCCAGACACTTAAAAGTTAAATCATTCTTTGAGAACCGCAGTTAAAAGTAAGCGCCAAACATGTGCGTGACAATTCGATATTTCTATCAAGGCAATTTATTCATTGCTTCTTAAAGAAGAAACTCGAGTGGAGGAGTCAAGATGAGTTAAAGGCGACTCGGTTCGATAATATTTGCATGCACGAGCAAGAAAACGAGATCGATTAAAAACAGCAGCAGAGCAACGGCATCTGCTGCAACTGCACTCGATGATTTCGCCTCTTCACTGGAGACTCTTATAATGGGATTTGGCCTTCCGGAAAAACCATTTTCTCTCGATCAACACGCACAGGGCACTCGTTCTGCTTTCCCCTTCCCCTCTTCAGCCGCTTAAATATGCATAAGAATGTCGCCCATCGTCATCCGTACTACATTACTGTAGGGAAACCTTTTCACGTCTGCAGAAATGTGATTTCCTCGCTGACAGATAAGAAACAAGTTGTGCGAATTTATTTCGAATCAAATACCACTTTTTAAATGCAGCTATAACCAAATTTTCTCATGGGATAACGTAAGGGCTTTGGCTCTAGGCACCTCTTTGCTATAATTTTTTCATAATAAATTCCAAACATTTTATATTCAAAGTCGTTATAGGGCTTAATAAGGATAAAAAATGCACAAGTTGAGAAATGGAAATTTAAAAAAAAAAATTATTGTTTCTTTAGAACTTTTTGCATACATGTTTAAATAATTCAGATTATGGGAATAAAATGGCCGTGGTAAGTTGTTTCAAATATTTTTCGTTATGAAAGACGTCAACTTCAATTTTTGGTGTAATAATTAGCAAAGTATAAGATCTTCGAAGTAATTAGTCTCAATTTTGACAATTCTGACGGTTTAATTTACATGATTATGATGTTTTTGGTTCGTGGAACCCCCCAAATCCCTTCCCCGAAATTAATTTATTTTAAGAAAATCGAAAAAAAGTTTTTAAAAACTTGAAAAATCAATTTTTTTTTATGAAAGCAATTGCACTCAAAGGCACACAACAAAACATGTTTAAAACATCTTTGTGGTTGCAGTTGGTTTCATCACTAGGATATATAGACAGAAGGTTCTAGAATTTGATTATTGTAATAGACACACATACATATATATTTTTTCCATATATAAATAATTATGCTGCGAGTGCCTTAACAAAACAATGTCAGAACAGATAAAAACAAGTTGTTTCTGTACCAACAAACAACAGAACAAGATCAGGTTTAAAAAAAAAACATTTCCAAAAAAAGATGATAAACTAATCTGGTGCATAGCAACCAGTCAAAGCACAAGCTAGAAATGTAAAACAGATACAGATGGCCGTGAGTGCATCAGTTATTGTCAGTAAGAATTATTGCTAAACCGTTTTTATCCCCAGCAACAAAAGAGTGGGTGTTACTAGACAAAGAAAAATCGGACTTCAAAGAATAAACTCTCATGAATTACCATTTAAAAATTGACCAATATGAATTAGATTTGTCACTAAAAATAATATTTTAACTAAGAAAATATTAAATTTATTTCAATTTTGGCTCCTACTACAAAACAGTCTTTTGTCTTTTATCGTTGGTATTCTATCAACATAATCTGACTAGGATTTCTTGGCAACTTCCAAGTTAGCGCATCGATTCTTTAACTCACTTCTAGCTCTTCTCCTAACTCTTGATTCAACACTTCTCTTCAAATAGGTGATAACACAGTAGCTATGTGCCATCACACGCATTATGGTGACATCCTATGGCTGTTCCTCTCTCTTCGAACTGCGCCCTTGTTTGCTAGAACAATTGATAATTTTGCAACAACACGGTAAATCAGCTTCAAAAATTCTCAGAAAATAATATGAAACAATAGAACGTCTTAGCAGTGTCGAAAATCCTTTTAGTAACCTTCCAAACCTCCCCGAGCTGAGATTTGATTGTATGTTTAAAAAACAATAATAAACAACAATTTCAATCGATCGTTATCCTCGATTGCTTTCATTTCCATTACAGGATATATATATATAGAATTACGCTTTAATAATTTTAATGCATATCTTTATTCAATGAGCAAATATAATTTCTATTCAGAAGACAAACTCTTGTGCTGCCTTCAAGGCTTGCTCTGCTTTACTTGCTGCATTCAAAAAGTCATTTTAAAAGTTGCTCTGTTTTAAAGTGGATTGCACTAGTTGCTGTTTAATTTCAAGCATTTCGCACAGTGGTTGTTGAAACTGCCAAAATGAAATGCCCTGATTCCCCACATTAATTTTTAATTATTGCCTGTATTGGTCATTGAATCTTGACTTAAAATCACTACTGCGCATGATGCAGTTAATTAATCTGTACCACTACATAGTTGCCATGGAGATGAAATCATTTCCTTTACAGCAACACACTGGTAAAGCAGCCAGACAATGAGAACTTTGCCGATTTGGTCTCTCACAATACACACTAGAAACAAATAACAGAGCGAAAACAATTCTAAGTAAACACTAGTTAGGGATTTCAACCAGTGACTTATGGCAAGTACAATGTCTTTATTTCACTGAGTACCACAATATAGAGATAACAATTTGAGTAAAGTGATGATTTATGATAATACTATGACTGTTTGGCAGTCACTACGACACCAATGGCTGTTTTTGGCAGCTGCCTTACCCGGAAGTGGTCCAGTGACCACTAGGCAAAGTGGAACCAGAAGTAGGGGCCCACGTGGGAACCCTAGTTCTTGCAAGACAAGCAACATGAACAAGTCGCCCGATCGTGCACGTTGCCCTAACCAAGAGAACCCAAACGGACGTGACCTGAGCAGTCAAGGAAGTCCGTGCAAGGCATGGCAAGGTAAATAGCGATTCGATCTCGTTGCCCTCATAGTTCTTTGGCCGCGTGGTCAGCAGTTGATCCTGGGTTGGGTTACAGCAATGTGGCCCAAGCATGTGAAACACTTCTGGGAACTTACCTCTAGACAACCATTGACCAAACGTCAAAAACCAATATCGAAATAGGTGCGTCCAGCACCACATTGGCACTCCCCATACTTAATGATCCATAGAAATGTATCCAGAATAAGAATATCAAACTTTAACTGTAAATGCATTCAACCTTTCTCTCACCTTATTGTTCTTATATGACATGTTTACATCATTTGTTTTAAAAGTACTCGCCTCAAAGATAGTTACACAGACGGCACATGCCAAGAGTGGTCTCTTTTCTCACGTATAGATTTGTTTTACGGTAGAACTACACTCTGAGCATGCGTGTTACAAGACGCTTCATACATGCATTCACTGGAGAAAAAAAAATCCTTCTCTATCTTTTCTGTCTTTAAGGAAAGTAGAACGCACTTCCACTTTCAACAGACTGAATATGCACCTAGTGATAAATCCACTTTAAAACTTGTCACGTCGTGTGTCTAGCACTGCATACAGTATAATTTGTAGACTTTAAGTTGTGCCGTTGAAAAGGAAGCAGGTTCGTTGCCTACCATTAAAGGTCCTTTCTTGCAAGAGACGTAGAAGCTCAGCAAGTCAATATTTTACACGATTTCTTAATTTAAGTTCAGCTCCACCCCTACTGTTGTTGCAAAAATGTATTGCAGGAAAGTTGGAGTTTCAATGCAACAGAGCCTCCTGCTAGTACAGTTGTGTTGACAACAAAACACACGCTGGAGATAAAGCACAAATCACTAGTAGTGTTGAAATGGTGCGCCAAAAGAACAAGCTTCCTTCCTGATAGCTGTTCAACTGGAAGACTTGACGTGTAAGTTAATGTCGACTCACAAAAGAGAGAATACCAAACGTTGGTCAAGAAGAAACGAGAAGGCATTAAAGAGTGAATGTTACAGGAAGAAGTGCACGCATTCGTTATGTTTCAAATAAAAGGAAATCCGAATTCCTTTAACCTACGGGTATCGGCTCTTTGTTGTTAGTTTTTGCAGGTCGAATAAAGGCGCAGGTTTAAAAGTACATCTGAGCTTTATTCAAGTCGGACGTCAAGAACAAGTGAAGGCCACAATGGTATTTTACATATACGACGTACAAAGTGTTTACTTAATTACTTTCCAGTCAGATAATTCCAAAACGCAAAATGTCATCAAAATTCTGACGATACATTTGATTATGAAGTGTGGGCTGTTCTTTTCAATAATAGCATCAGAACTTACGCCAGGCGATTGCAACAATGCGATCCATCCGCTATCTCCAAAACAATTCGTCCCACAGTTAATTTGGGACTGCTTTCCTGCATAACTAACATTTGTTTGTTATTCATACAATTAATATTTTGCTTCATATCTTGGCAAAATTTACAATTTTGGTTTAGGAGATGCAGAAGTGCCAAGACTCTCACTTTAAGGTATCGACAGCCAGCGGTGTTAAAAAAAAAAGGGAAAGTAATCTGCATTCCTCGCAAGCACGTCCAACATTCATCTCTCTCGAGATGGCTCTTTCGCTTCTCATCGAAGAAATGCCTGTACATAGTGTATATCTTGCATTAGGCTCGATAAGGAAGCTGAGTCCCTCGCCTTTTAGTCATCGATCACAAACGACAAGTTAATCTGCAAACACGGTTAATATGTCACCTCAAACTTGTCGAGCTGTGCGTCGACGTACGAAGACGACTCGACAACGTGATTCGAGGCAAAACCGCACCGGCGCTTACACGAGGCCAGATTCACATGACAAGTGCCTTAATTTGTTTTTCTTCGTCGGTCGCTAACCGAGAAATTATTAGGCGTCTGAGTATACATTTGCCTGCTGACTTTGTGCGTGTGTCTAGGCCAAAGCGGCTTAAATGTTGCGTTGAAACCGCAAAGCCGATATTAAATGTGCCCTAATTATAAAGTCACTTGGCCCCTTTTGCACTTGTCAGCTTAAATTATAAGCATAACTTAGTTCAAACTACTTTTGCCTGCTGCTGCCAAAAATCATCCTACATTTATGGATATAGGAAAAATAAAGAGAGAAAAAAGTAAATTTATTTCTTCAGTTTTTTAAAATTTATTTTTAGAGTTTTAGATTTTTTTTTTTTTTTTTTTTTCTTTTTTAGAAAAGTCTGGGAAGAAATAGAGAGCAGTTGTTCGGAAATGTGGGGTGGGGCACTCGTTTCCAATATAGATCATACGCACGGAACAGGACAGCAGTCAAAGTACAGAATGGAGCAATGCCCTATTTGCACTGTGCGGCGGAATATTGAATTTTCTTTTTGTTCGAGTGAAAGAGAGGCGTAAATTCAATTTTCTCCAGGCTAATATTATTTCGTTTTATTGCGTATGCCAATGTTAGTAAATGCTGCTTATTACGCGTAATTTGTCCAGGCTTTGGCTCACCATAATTCAAATAGTTTTCACTGAATAGGACATTTTAAAGTTGAAGAAAACAAAAAACTAAACAAATAAAACAAAAACTAAGGTGTGGACTAATTGACCATTGCGTTTTCCAAATTTATAAAACAAGCTACGGTATAATCATCAATTTATTTTACAAGTGCTGCCCATCACTTCACTGCAATGCTTCGTTTATTGTTCAGTTTTCGCAGTAGTAAAATCATTAGAATTTCTTGGTTGGAGAAAATCGATAATGCTCTATAAGTTTTTAATTTAGAATTTTCCTTATCTCTTGGTTTAAAAGTTAATTGATTGACTTTAGGTGCGCCCAACACTAAGAGGATAAGTGACTGATTCTCCCCAGAAGTCAGCAGTGTCGAAAATTTCACCATAACTTAAATTCATGCTTATTAACCCATTACCTCCCAGGTAAGGCTTAGTAAGGTAATGTATGCAACAAAACTTGCATCTTTTTCTCCTACTGTTGGCGTGAGCATATTGTTGACACAGAACAATAAAGTATCAGTATCAGTATAGTTTAGGCCTGTTCATTAGTTTTATTCCTCTAGTTCTAGACTGAACTGGGCTCAGGATGAAATAATCTATTGGCAGCCATCTTTTAAATACACCCAACCCTTGCTTTACGGCGTAGATAGGTTCCAGAAAAGTTGGCTGTAAAGCAAAATGCTGTATAACGAATCATTCGTTATGGAATTTCCCGATTTTTAGCCGTATATCGAAAATATTAGGCCGTAAATCCAAATTTAGCCATAATGGCACAAGGCCGTTATGGCGATACGCCATATAAAGAGCGGCCGTATAACGAAGATTGAGTGTAATCACAATTTACCAATGCGTCACTTTGGATTGATTGTCAAATCCATGAGTTCATCCATAAATGATTTATGGAAACGGAAAGAAACGAAAAGTGACTTCTTCTTTTACATATAGAATGCACCTATCCAACATCTGCCCAACAGCATTAGAGAATTTTGAAAGTTTGGTTTGTTTAAGAGTTATTCTGTTCTAAACATGTAAACTCCCTGAAAGCTAAACCATATCAGGTCAGACTTCGTGAGTACAGCACTAATAAAGCCAAAAACTGATTTAATGAGTCTGTTCTAACATGTCCACTGTGGCATTTAATTTCCTTCATACATTCATTGTTGGCCCAGATGTAGCCTTTGTCCATTGTCCTTTTAAATTTTCAAACATTAAGCTTTCAGCATAATTCAACAAACCAGACAATAAATTGATTTTTAAAACTGCTATTTCTTAGTAAAATAAAAAATAAATAAAAAGTTTCTATTTATTTCATCTTGATTCAACTCATCAATCATCCACTTCAATAATGTCTTTTGAATAAATTTGAAAACCAATTAGAATTTTTTCTTTTACTATAATACAGCAAATTTAATTTAATAAAAGTTTTATAAAAATAAACCTCTTTAAGACATAAGAACTCACTTTGTCATCCTTTATTCTCTAAGCAGTATATGCATATCTTAAACATCATCTGATAAGGCGACCTTTATAATTTAGTTGTATAGATTAAAAAAATAAAAGAAGACACTAAACAAAAGCTTAAATGTGCTATTAAAGCTGACTCTTCTAAAGCTGCTACACTAAACAATCTACAAGATATACTAGCCGGATTCACTGTATTTACACAGTCTGCATATCAAATCGGATGTGTTAACAGTAGCTGTGTTTGAAAAGTATTTGCTTACCAACAGTTGGTGCGAACATACAGTATCTGTGCAAATCTCTTGTTTTAAAATGCTTTGGTATCAAATCAGATGCAATAATAACAACTGCTAAATGTGTGCAAGTTTTGAGCATCCAAGATAACTGCAATTAAAGCACAAACACATTGCCAAAAATGTAATGGGATAATCATACAATTAAAACATTGCAAAAACTGCTACACATTTTATGCCAAAACAACAGCTAAACAAGCTCACCAAACGTATCAATGTGTTATTTCACAAGTTAACTCTTTGTGGTGACCCCAGTGAGACTTTCCCATGTCACCAGGTGTTAGCCTAGGAATGCCCAATATTCGGATCCCCTAGTTCAGAGGATCTCAAAGTTTTTTCGCCGTGGCACCCTTGTCAGGCTAAAAAAATTTCATGGCACTCTTTTCGAGCTAAATAAATTTTCGTGGCACCCTTTTCGGGCTAAAAAAATTTCACGGCACCCTTGTCGGGCTAAAAAAGAAGAAAAAGCAGTGCAAATTTAAAGCTCAGTTGTCTTTAATGCGATGAATGAAACTGTTTGGATGAATTTTTCATTATTTCCTTTATGTTTATGGGAAGTTTAGTTAATTTTACCCTCAAATCACTTGACCCAGAAAGTTTGCTCCTGTACCTGTTTTACTTGATTATTGCCACGGAACCCCAGGGTTTCGTGGCACCCAGTTTCAGAACCTAAGCCCTAGTTAATTGTTGCCCCCCTCACTGAGTCATTTCCTCCGAGGAGCACAGGTGTGCGCCTTCAGGCAATATCCTCATTGGTCAAGCCGATCACCTGACTGAAGGGATAAAAGTGGTATTTTCCGGCCTTCCCCTCAGAACAAGACTAGAACCAAATCGAAAACCACACCAACTGCCTGCAACGAGATCCTCACGCGCGTCAAACCTTACACCAAGAACTAAGAAGTGACCGAAGACAAATGCTAAGGCAGTGTGGCATCCGAAAGGCACCGTTTTTCCAGCCTTAACCGGTAAACTTAGGAATCATCAATAGACCGGCCACAAGAACCTCTCGAGGACGATCCTATCTAAAGTTGGCCCAATAACCCCAACCGGAGTCTAGCTGTCAGCACCATCGATACGACTCAGATTGACAAGTCGAGACTCCCAACCAGTCATATGATCGTATCGCCCTTCATACCCCCTAGACAACACATGAAAGCTGACAAAGTTAGTCTCCACCCGAAGCATTCAATCGCGTCCAACAAGTGGACCACACGGGATAAGAAGACAACCTGACGCCATTATTCCCACGCACAGAGGCGAACCAAACGCATGGTTAAAAGACGCCATCTTTTTTCCACACATCAACGCAAACAAGAAGAAACGATAGTCGTTTATTACTCACAAGGGGACCACATGAATAAGCTATTTTAGATTTTAATAAAAATTAGCCCAATTATTCATCACATATTATTAAACA
>JAQIXU010001782.1:0-15170 GCA_034701245.1 Strigamia transsilvanica | reverse complement strand
GAGAAATTTTGATATTTCACTAAAATTTTTAATTTTTCGAGAGAAATTTTGATATTTCACTAAATTTTTTAATTTTTCGGGAGAAATTTTGATATTTCACTAAAATTATTAATTTTTCGGGAGAAATTTTGATATTTCACTAAAATTATTAATTTTTCGGGAGAAATTTTGATATTTCACTAAAATTTTTAATTTTTCGGGAGAAATTTTGATATTTCACTAAAATTATTAATTTTTCGGGAGAAATTTTGATATTTCACTACAATTATTAATTTTTCGGGAGAAATCTTTCATTTTTTGGATGAAATTTCGGTTTTATTTCTGCTAATTTCGATATTTTTGGGAAAAATGTTGAATTCTTAAGCTAATTCACCTCAACCATCACAAACTACTGTCACTTCACTTCTTAAACCACATACCTGGCGTCGCATTCTTCTTCTTATCCTTCCACTCCATCCTCTGCTGGTGCAACAACTCATCCACAAACCGCTCCGGCTCCAAATTCGGCTGGCGCTGACAAATAAACTCGCTGTCCGCATGAAACAAATTATGATGATTCCGAATCTGCTGCTTCTCGCTAAACCTCAGCAAACAATACGTGCACTGGAACGGCTTAAACTTCAAATGCCGAAATATATGCTTCCGCAAATCCGTCGTCCCCTCGCACTGATAACAACACTGCGTGCAATAATACCGAAAATGCCGCTGACCCGCCTCCGCATCCCCATCCCCCTCCTCCTCCTGCGCCTCCACCGCTCCGCCAACCACCCCAACGTCCACCTTATCGTTCTTCTCGCTCTCCGACCCAACCGCCGCCTTCCCCACCTCCTCCCGCGGACTCAAAACCCCTTTCGCCGCCTTCCCCGCCTTATGCATCCCTCGCGGCACCGACCCCCACGCCCTCACTTGACCATCCAACTGTTCCTTCACCCAAATCTCCGTCTCGAGGACCTCATTCTTACGCAAACTCACATCCTGGCCCTGATGAGTCTTGACCGAGTGATGCTTCGCCTCTTTCTCGGACACAAACAGCGAATTACACCGCAAGCACTGGACCCTCCGGTACTGCAACTCCCGATAAATATGTATCCTCATGTCCCCCCTGAACTTCGTCCTATATTCGTGACACACCGGACACACAAACATCATCTTCTCGACGCACGGCGAAACACCGACATCTTCGTTTTCGTCGATAACCAACTCTTTCGGCGACCCCGCGTCGTGCACATCCGATTGTTCGCTATCCTTCAAAGAGCCCCCGTCCACCTTGACCATCGTCTCGTTCCCAAATTCGCCGCTGGACGCAGCGGCCGCTGCAGCGGCGGCGCTCAACGACGCCCTCCTCGTCACGGCCATGGACGGTTTCGCCGCGTGCACCGCGGGCGCGCTCTTCTGCGCGTTGCCACCGCCGCCGCCGCTCGCGGACCCGCTCTCCTTCGGCGCGGATATGTACAAGTTGTTCGGGTCGTAGTCCTTGGCTTTGACGATCAAGGGCATGATCTTGACCTCGCTGTCTGGATGACGAGACACAAAATGGAGACGGACGCTTTCAAAGGCGTTGCTCACGCACGAGCAGATGCCGCACTTGAACTCGCTCCTCACCCCGTGCGACGTCTGCAGATGGTTCTTGATGATGCTCTTCGTGGGTCCCGGGTGCGTGCAAATGGCGCAGCACCAAACGTTGCTCGGATCGCCCTCGCTCTTGCTCGCCACGCGCCCGTTCTCGACCATCATCGGGATCAGCAACCGCGGATCCTTCTTCCGCGGCGACTTCACTTCCGGTTCGACCGCGTCCTCCTCGACCTTGTCGCGGACGGTCAGCACGGGCAAGAAACGGTTCTCGTGGACCGTGCTCAGATGCGTTTCGACCTGGTGGCGCCTGTAACTCACGTACGAGCACTGACTGCACTTATACAGGCGGGCACCGTGCAGGCGGAAGTGAATCAACAAGCGATCCAAAGAGTTCGTTCTGTCGCCGCAGTGCGGGCACGGGAAGACGCTCACGTCCGGATGCAAGGTCGTCACGTGGCACTTATACATGGTGTTGTCCAGCGCTAGATAATCGCAACCCTGCACGGCGCACCGGTACAACGACGTATTCGCGATCAACTGCGGCAACATTTTGTTCTCGACCGGCGACGGTTCCGCCAATTTCCCTTTTTCTTTCTTCCTCGGCGACTTCGCGGGCGTTTTGGTCGCCTCTTTCGGTTCATCGAGTTCCAACTGTCGCTTATGTAACTGCAAATGGCGGATCATGTTGCTGCGGACTTTGGTCGGGTAGCCGCAAGTGGCGCAGCAAACCTCGCGCGGGAAAATGCTCTGCGTCGGCAACCGGTCGATGTCTTCGACGCCGAACGTCGTTCCTTTGCGCGTGACCATCATCCGCTTCTCCGCGGACCTGCTTTCGGGCGCTTTCGGCGCGGTCGCCTCGCTCGCGTGTTCCTGGACGGTGTATTCGCCCGTTTCCGGGTCCGAGTTGGGGTCGCGGAGCTTGCATTTCGTCTGCTCGGGCGAGATGCCGTGCTGCGTTTTCATGTGCGTCTGCACGTAGTTGGCGCTGGGGCCGCGGAACGGGCAGCGGCCGCACACGAATCGGCGGCCGCCGTGTTGGTTGACCAAGTGGTCGAGGAAGAGGGTCATGGTTTTCCACTGGCGTTGGCAGTGCGGGCACACGGTCGAGGTTTGGAGGCAGGCGGATGAGCACGTGACCATGTGCTCGCGGAGGATTTCGGTGGTCGACGAGGAGAACGTGCAGGGCGGGTAGCCGCACTGGAATAGGGCGTGGCCGGTTTTTAGGTCCAGTTCGTCGTCTTTGGGATGGTCCGGCGAGTTTTGCGGGGGTTTGGTGGTGTCGGGATTGGTGGCGTGGGGTTGGGGCGAGTTTCCGCTTTTGGGTCGGCTGTGTTCAGAGTTGTGTTTTGTCGGTGTGGACAGCAACTGGAAAGTTTAGTTAGTGGCAGTTAGAAGAGAATGTGATCGGTTTGTTTCGTCGGAAGGGAAGTTCGAGGCTCGTTTCATCGAATATCAATTTTGGTGAGACGTTTTTTTTATTTCTTGCACGTTTCCTTGAAAGTGTAACGTGTAAAAATGTGTCATTTACATCATTTAACGTGTAAAGATGTGTCATTTACATCATTTCTCACCGTTTAAAATGTGAAAATATGTAATTTACACAGTTTCACACCGTTTAAGGTGTAAAAATGAGGAATAATCACCTTAGCAACACCCACTTTAGGAAATTTTTTTCCCCGTAGTACGTTTTAGCGACCGTATGTCGCTACGACATATCGTTTTCACGACATAACGTAAAAACGTCACCACGACAGTCTGAAATGCAGTTTTTCAGGCTCAAAATGCAATTTTTCAATCCGAAAATACAATATTGCAGTCTAAAAATGCAGTTTTTCAGTCTAAAAATGCAGTTTTTCAGTCTAAAAAATGCAGTTTTACAGTCTAAAAAATGCAGCTTTTCAGTCTAAAAAATGCAGTTTTTCAGTCTAAAAAATGCAGTTTTTCAGTCTAAAAAATGCTGTTTTTCAGTCTAAAAAATGCAGTTTTTCAGTCTAAAAAATGCAGTTTTTCAGTCTAAAAAAATGCAGTTTTTCAGTCTAAAAAATGCAGTTTTTCAGTCTAAAAAATGCAGTTTTTCAGTCTAAAAATGTGCAAATCACACTATTTCACACCGTTTAACACATTAAAAATGTATTAGTTTCACCGATAAATTCGTAAATCAGGTGATTTACATCATTTTACACGCAGAAACAAAGTTCGAGGAAACAAACCGACTCCAACGCAATACCTACGACGAAATCTAATTACCGTTTTACTAACAGCCGATCGGACAATCAACTGGCCTTTTCGATTTGCATGAATGGAACACAGATGGAAAAGCAATTCTTCCTCAGTTTCCGAACCGTACAAACAAAACCCGCACTGGTAATTATTGTATCCATGACTCTAGAAATAAAACCAAAAATAAATAAACAAATTAAATCAAATCAAATCAATCAATACTTTATAATGTGTAAGCAAATCGTCGACTGAATCGCACGTGGTTCCGCATTTATGACAAGGAAATGACGATAAACCAGCGTGTTCCGTCTCATTATGCTGTCTGAACAGGCAAGGATCTGCCACTTCGTACAAGCAGCTGTCTATAACAAAAACAAAGAAATAAGTCATAATGACGTTCGTTTTACGAGACGTTAATAGCAGAGGCGCGACGAGGGCGAGGCGCCAAAAATTAGGGGCCACCAAATCAAACTGTCGGAATGTCGAAATTTTGGTTTATTCGGTTTTTACCCATTCTTAATCGTTTTAAAAGCTGTTTTAAACCGTTTCCATCTGTTTCAAACACGTTTTTCATATTTTTATACAATTTTACAAGTCTTGTAAAATCGTGTAAAAATGTGAAAAACAAATTTATACTCGTTTTTACATGAATTTTACTCACTTTTACATTGTTTTACTCGTTTTTATGTGAATATACACGTTTTTACACGTACTCACTTGTAAAATCGTGTAAAAATATGAAAAACATGTTTATACTCGTTTTTACATGAATTTTATTCACTTTTACATTGTTTTACTCGTTTTTATGTGAATATACGTTTTTACACGTACCCACTTGTAAAATCACACCGAAATCGTAAAAATATGAAAAACATGTTTATACTCGTTTTTACATGAATTTTACTCACTTTTACATTAAATTACTCGTTTTTGTGTGAATATACACGTTCTTACACAGTTACATGATTAATAGGGGTTCAAAAATCGAGTTTGGGAAGTTTACAAAGGGTTAAAAAAAGTCTAAAATCGGATTTGGAAAGTGTAAAAATAAGTAAAACTATGTAAAAATTAGTAAAAACGGGTTTGAAACAGATGGATATGGATAAAAATGGGTTTCAAAAATGTAAAAACATGTAAATGCAGCTTCAAGAAGTGTAAAAACATGTAAAAGCGACTTCAGAAAAGTGTAAAAACATGTAAAAGCAGCTTCAGGAAGTGTAAAAACATGTAAAACCGACTTCAGGAAGTGTAAAAACATGTAAAAACGACTTCAGGAAGTGTAAAAACATGTAAAAGCGGCTTCAGACAGTGTAAAAGCAGCTTCAGGAAGTGTAAAAACATGTAAAAACGACTTCAGGAAGTGTAAAAACATGTAAAAGCGGCTTCAGACAGTGTAAAAACATGTAAAAGCGGCTTCAGACAGTGTAAAAACATGTAAAAGCGAGTTAAAAACCATAAAAACGCATAAAAGCAAACCTAAAAACTGTAAAAACAACTTAAAATCGACATCCCAACACATTGATTTCCATCTCAACAAAATCCCCCATCCACACCCCAAACCTCTCGTCACGCCTCTCCAATCCCCAAACCCCAACTCACCTACACCGCACTTAAACGGCAAAATCAAATCCGCACTAACACCTTCATTGACCAACTCCCTCGCCGACGGATCCCTCCTACACACCAAACTCCCCGCACACAACACCCCGTGTCTCCTCCTCTGATGCTGACTCACATAATCCTCCGAAACCGTCCGATAAAAGCAATATTTACACTGAAACGTACAATGCCCGTGCTCCACCACCACGTGCTCCGCCAACTCCCCGACCCCCCCACACTCCCGCACGCAGTAACAACACACAATCCTCTCGCAACCCTTCTCCGCCGCCAAATGGCCCACGAACTCCTCCTTCCGCGCCGCCGTAAACACGCAACTCCGTCCCATGCACTTAAACAGGTGCGCCAACTTCTCCTCGTTCAGCATCGTCGCCAACGCGAACGGCGACTTCATCGCCAGCGCCTCCATCGACGGATCCCGCACACAATCCTTCACTTCGTCGTCAATTTTCGCCTTTTTCGGCGATTCGTGACCCCCCGCTTCGTCCAACAACCTCTTCATCGACACCCCGATCCGTTCGTCCGCGTGCTCCG
Organism: Strigamia transsilvanica; assembly: GCA_034701245.1. Lineage (NCBI taxonomy): Eukaryota > Metazoa > Arthropoda > Chilopoda > Geophilomorpha > Linotaeniidae > Strigamia > Strigamia transsilvanica. Next base: position 9,227 of record JAQIXU010001782.1, on the reverse strand, counting down.
ACTCAACGTGCTCGACAAGCGCGTCGACGTCATTAAATTCTTTTAAACACACCGAACAATTCAAAATGGCGTCACAATGACACGTGATCACGTGACTTCTAAAAACCTCTCTTTCGAGCGACTTATGCGCGCAAACCGAACACGTGTAAACGACTTTAACCGACACTTTCACTTCGTTATTCGCATTTTCCGCGTCGCTTTCCTCGACTTTCCTCTCTTCCGGCGCCACTTTAACCCTTTTCTTCGCTTTCGCAAACACGGCGGACCTGCATCCCTCCTTAAGATGGCGCACGAGGCCCGTGACGAGCGTGAAGCTCTTCTCGCAGTAGCAGCACGGCAGCTGGAACTCCTTCTTGTGCACGGTGCGCGTGTGCGTGAAGAACAGCTGGTCGTTGTTCGTGGCGTACTCGCACGACGCGAACCCGCACGCGTACTGCGGCAGCTTGTCGTTGGCCTCGCACTCGGACCGGATGTGCGCGACGAGCAGCGTCCACTGCGCGAAGCACCCGCCGCACTCGGTGCACGGCGCCTCCCGCGGCGAGTGCGACGACTCCGCGTGCTGCAGAAACAGGGATTCGTCGCCGCTGAAGAACCCGCAGCCCTTCGCGCCGCACTTGTACGCGTACCCGCTGTTTTCCGTAACGCTTACGCTCTCCTCTTTGGTCTTCGCGGTTTTTCCGTCGATCGGTTCGAGGATCGGCGGCGGGAGACTACTCCGTTTCACGCCCTTCTGCAGCGTCGCCTGCAAACGCGAGATGGTCTCCGCGATCGACGGCGCCATTTTGGTTCCGTCTTCGCCGAGGAGCGTTAAAACCTCGTTTTCGTTTTCCTCGTCCTCGCAGTTCATGGCGCTGTCTTGTTCCGGTTCGAGGTGCGGCGGGCTGTCGCTGCGTTGTTCCGATTTGTCGCTTTCGCTCGCCGATTCGTCGCTCTCTTCGTCGGACACGTTTTCGTCGCTTTTCGGTTGTTCGTCGACGCTGATTTCCGTCTTCGGGTGCACTTCGACGTCCGTTTTCCGCTCCTTCGTCATCCGCGCCATGTTTATTTCGACTATCCTCGCGTCGTCGTGGTTTTTAACGTGTTCGGCGACCGTCTCCCTGCTCAGTTGCACGAACCGACACGCGTCGCACACGAACCCGGGCAACCCTTTCGTTTGCTGTTTCTCGGCCCCGACGCGCTTAACGAGACCAGCTTTCCCCACGTGTTCGCTCGAAATGTGACTCTTGACCGCTTTCCCTGAATACCCCTTAAATGCGCAGTACCCGCACGCGTAATCGAACTCCCCCGTGTGCGTGGTCACGTGGTCCCTGAAATCCGCCATCAAATTCCCCGAATAATCGCAGAATCGACAATACATCGTCGGGAGCGGCGAACCATCCGATTTCCTGTGCGAAATCAAATGCTGGATCAAATTCGACTTGACCACGGTCGAGTATCCGCACATCCTGCAGTCGATGGCCCTCTGAAAAATAGTCCTATCGGGAATCCAACTCAAATCGTCGATGAAGGACACTTCGGGGGACGAAGTTCGATTTTTATTTTCACTTTGATCGTTCTCGGACTCTTCCGGCGACTGCGCCGACGCGAATTCCTCTTCGGACATCCAAACCGGAACCCTCTTCCCGGCGTGCCAGTTCACGTGATGCGCGATTATCTTTTTCCCGACGTACGAGCAATGTTCGCACGAAAAAACCGTCTTCTTCTCTTCCGGCGACTCGTCGTCCTCCTTCGGCAACGCCGCGTCGCCAATGATGACCGGCGGGACCACGGGCACGTCCATCTCCGGCGAAGGCGACCGCGGCGTCTCGACTTGCTCGTCCGGTCCGCGACTAACTGGAACGTAAACGGACGGCGGACACGGACTGTGGATGTTGATCGTCGCCGAATTCACGCGTCCGGAGAGCAACCGCGGGTCGCGGATCTTCGACTGACATTGTTGTTGTTGCTGTTGTTGTTGTTGTTTTTGTTGTTGTTGTTGTTGTTGGGGGGTCTCTTCGTCCCGTTTTCTCGCGTAATTGTCTTGCCACGCGTTTCTGTTGGGCGTTCGGTCTTTCCAGTGGCCGTTGGGGAGTCGTTGGTGGCCCCAGTGGTCGGGTTCCCAGTGCGGGGGACGTGTCCGCACGAGGTTTTGGTTCGGGTAGTGTCGGTTTTGGGTCGGTTGTTGTTCTGGTTCGGTTAGGAATGTGGTTCGTGCTCTGGGTGAGACGGTCGCTGGGGTCCAGCTGGGGAAGTCCATCGGTTTGGTTTGGTGGTGGGAAGTCGGGGTCATGTCGGGGGTGGTGTGGTCGGGCCACTTGCGGGGTGGTTTTTGGTAGTTGTTTTGGGGGGGCTGCCACGATGATGTTTCGAGAAAGTGTTCGACTGCGAGACACATGGTCATTTCGTTGTCCTGGAAGGAAAAATGCAACATATATTAGTGATATAAAAAGGTATTCGGTACCCGTACGCGATAAGTGAATTTTGAATGGGATTTTGGATATTTTGTGGAAGAATTTGATTTTTTTTAGGTGATTTTGATTATTTTTTGGATTTTTGGTGTTTGATTTTGTGGTTTTTGAAGAGAATTTTGATATTTTGCTAAATTTTTTCATTTTTCGAGAGAAATTTTTCATTTTTTGAATGGAATTTTGGTTTTATTTGTGCAAATTTTGATATTTTTGGGGAAAACGTCGAATTTTTATGGATTTTTGGTGTTGGATTTAATGATTTAGTAATTTTTGACTGGAATTTGTAGGGATTTTTAATTTTTTTTTGGATTCTTAGTGTTTGACCTACTTGTTTCAATCATATTTTACTTATTGCTTTTAAAGAAAAGATTTTGAGTACGCTCATACCTCGCTACATGGCCGAGACACTGTATAGCGAAATCAGGAAAACATAGATCAAGAATTCCCCGACATTTTGGCCGTAAATCGAAATTTACCCATAACTACACAAGGCCGTTATAGCGAAAAGCCGTACAAACAGGGGCCACATAGAAAGGTATGAGCATAATATTTATTTACGTAATGGCTTCTTTCGTGCAGTGTTTTAAGGAAAGACTCTAGTTTGAGTAGATCATCCCACTTTAACCTAGAAATTGAAACAAATGTATAAAAAAATTGAATATCCACAAAAGAAAAGCACAGCCATCGAATTGCAACCTTTTCTTAGGATTCAGCAGGATTGAATTGAGGTATTTAACTGCTGACACGTGACTGCCGATCCCTGCAAATAAAAATACATAAACTTTTAATTAAAACAAAATTAAATTAAAAACATCATTTTCTGACCCTTTTTTATCGCATCCGCTTCTGCGCTATTTATCAACGTGTTTAAAAAGTTTGAATATTTTGATCGAATAAAAATTAATTTCTCTTCCTCGGCGAAACCTTAATCGAATAAAATTAAATTTTATTTAAAAAAAAAAAAACAAAAAAAATTCCTTTATTTCGTCTTTAAATCAACATACCTTGCCGGTTATCAGAAAAATTCCATAAAATAGATTGCTTCTCCATTTTCATTAAATATATATATCATATATTATATATTAAAAAAACCAAAAATGATAACTGAAAAATAAAAACAAAAATTAAAAACAAAACCAAAAAAAAAAATATCAATTTTTTCAAAATAAATAAAATTCCATTCAACTTCCCCGAAATATACACAAATTCAACCCGCACCCCGTCGAAAAAAGGCCTCAAAAACCCCTCCGCCGACACCTCAAACCCTAAAAAAACAAAACGCGAAAACCTTTTTCCCTCTCCAAATTCTCTAGCAAGTTTCGAACATGGCGTCGTATCAAAGGAAAGGGGCTTTTACGCATTCGTCCATCATCAACTTTTCGCACAATCGATCTCGACGAGACTCGCTTTCAGTCGCTTTTCCCGTTCCCCAGCACGCTGATGCGAGCTAGACAACGTTCGTCTGCGCCACCTCAAAGCGATCTGTCGCCGAATTTCCGTCGATTGCACGTCCTCGTCAGTTGCGCTTGTCGAAAGTCCAAAATGGCCGACCTCCAACTAAGGCTTGAGTCGGGGAGGGGAAGGTCAAATTATCTCTCAACGTTTACGAGTGAGTGTCTCTTCGCCCGATATGGACGAGTAAAGCCACTCTTGTGCACCCACCTCGACTCTCTTAAAACCTCCCGAAATGTTGATAGGAAATGTGGGATTGTTTTTTTTCTGTTTTGATCTCGCCCGTTTGTCATTACCACCCACTTCTGGCTTTGCGCGCCCTCCTTTTAGTCTCTTACAATCCCATGAAAACAGCAACCCTGCGCTAGCCCTCACCGTGTAGTGGTGGTAGTCTAGCTGTAATAAGTCGCCGCTAGGGGCAAGCTGTGGATGCGTAGAGTCCAAAACTCGTCACTAGAGGGCTGGTGTGAGTTGGAAATGATGGAGTCGGAAACAGAAGTTGATCATGTGATCATTTTCGACCAATAAGGAAGGGCTCAGTTTCAAAATGACCGCTCTTATAGAATTTTTATTTTCCTTTTTTCCCCTGGTGTGGATGACGTCACGGCCTGACCCGTTTTCACATGAGACAATGGCGGCGCGACAAATGGCGCGGAATTCAACCAAAATAAATAAGGAATAAAGATATACAAATAAGATAAACTCTGAATAAACACTTTATATAGAGAAATGGCTGACTGTAGCAAATTATACAGTACAAAACAATGCCAAATAATATTAAATTCTTCTTGTGACGGTTCCTTACTGAAAGAAGACTGTCTTCGTCGGGAGTTTGACTTCCAGCCCAAATTACCAATTTAAATAAATCTCCACAATGAAAATTATTAAACTTAAACAAATCGCACCAAGCAGAAATAAAAACGCACTTATTACTAAATAAATCGAAATTGGTTTAAATGGCTTATCATCATCACAAATTCTTGTCGGACTGAAACTATCTTCTACGCGAGTAAGAAGGCCAAATTCTTTAAGGAGCATTAAACTGAAACCAGACAATTAAATCGCAATTAGACGTCAATTGAAATATTGTGCGTGTTAAAAACCATCTTTTGTTACTTCTGGCCAAATACTTCGGTATATTTCGACCGCTTTCGAAATCCAATGTGCAAATAAATGCGGTAATGAGTTTTGATTATCTGATAGCGACAGTCCGTCTTTAAGTCATGTTTAAATAAGTCACGATAATGTAGAAACGCATTGTAGCCGGTAAAAACCCCATCATAAGCCGCTTGTTTATCACTTATCAGTCCCTGTGTTGGTCCTTTTTCCATTATCTTCCACAAACGGAGCATGGTACCAGATTTAGCACTCTATCAATGATTGTGTCATAGTAAAATAGAATTAATTCTGTATAGATTTATTGGTTTACCTTTAAAATTGCATCCATAGAGTGATCTTTATGTGCATTGATCTGAAACCTTCCATCATCAAGTAAATCTTCCAGTGTTTCAAACATATTGGTCTTTGGAGTAACTGCTAGTGATGCAAACAACACAGCACTGTACATTGCCAAAATGCAGAAAAAGAACATGGATGATAGATATTTAAATAAATTTTCGTGAAAACTTAATTTGTGTCTTGTTGAACAAAATTTTTGTACAATATTAAAGATGATAGCAAAAATGAGGGTGGTGATCCAGAACAACCAATGGAAAGGCTTGAGGAATGTCTTCCATTGGAAGTCGTTGGTTTCAAATGATCTGCGGATTACGACTGCAACTGCATCTGATTTTGTTGCTAATGTAACACAATCGAAATCAAGTAATACGTATGATGACAACACAAATGGGTTAGTCAATGTGTCGATTTCCTGTGATGTATTAAAAGAATAAACAGTTATTTGTCTTCAAAATTTTTTTTTAAAAATTACAAGTTACAAATAGTGGTATTTTCTGCTTTGGATGCAACATGCAACATGCTGCAGATTGAAACCACTATATGCAACCGGTTCAACTTGTCTTATTATGGATGGATTACATTGTTTATGACCATTCCACGAATTGCTGGAGTGTCTCCTGGTGCCCTTAATTGCTGTCCAAATATTGGCATTGCCCTGTAATTGATTAAATTTTAAAGTATATTCAAATTTGGATCATTTTGATGGGGCCTTTACCTTAAATTCATCATGGGGCAAAGATAAAGTGCTAGTAAATCATATATAAATCCTCCAAACACATGTGTTCCATTTGGAAGTGTCTCCAGAATAAGTCCATCGGGCATAAACTGCAAGTATATTTTTCAAAAACTCATAATGTGTGCATAATCAAGAAAATTATTTTTTTTTATATTTGTATTAAAATTTCCCCATTTTTTGTATTATTATTTTGTGCCTGTTTAATGTTTCATGAAATTCCGTAAAAATAGTATTTAAGAATAAACATGTTTAACATTAACTTTTCAAAATTTGATGTTATTTGAATGATTTTTTTTGAAGTTATACCTTTCCAAACATGACACTACAAGTTTTTTACAATCACTTTCTAAACTTATGACCGGAGTTTGTACGTCTAGATAACGTTCAACTACTGGGAGGCCCCGTCGGACATCCCTATAATAATAATTAGTACTCACCAAGAAAATTCCAACTGTGAAGTTCTGTTTTGGTAGAAAATATGGTTGTCTTATTTGTGTTTTCGACAACGAGCAATCTTGTTGAAAACAATTTATGTGGATCTTGGTCGCGACAATAGCATGGTTGTGGACATCATAATCCATGCTCTGGATATAGATATCCTTAAAATACTTCTAAATATATAATTTCAAACTATTTTATCACAATTTATCACAACAGCTTACATTACAATTTTTATTTGTCCTATACATCAAGAAATAAACCTTGTTTTGCCTCCATACAATTAAATCTTGTATTTTGTGATACAAATCAGGTGTTAATATTTTTTTGGTCCGATTAAACAAAAATATGAGTACATAATTTTTAATTAAACAAGGTAAACAAAAACGCTAGGAAAAGTAAATTATTTATCAATGTGTTGCTAATTATTTGAATTAACTAAAAAATACCTGATCGTCATCATTCCAAAATTGTGTATCGTTCAACCATACAATCATTAAAATGACTTTTGCCTGAGTGTTTTTTAGTACTGTTGAAATATTCCCTGTGGTGTAATTACTTAGACGGAAGGTTGTAAACTGATGAAGCAATTTCCATGGACTGATTATGGAAACTGCCTCTTCTTCATGATCAAGTAAAAAAAGAATATTTTGTTTTTAACACTTTATAAAGAAGCTTGAATAAACACGATTCACCTTCATTGTAAACAAGAAAAACAATGCTTGGTCTAATTGCCCGAATAAATTGTGAGATACTGTCTCCAAGTTGATATACACATTTTGCATCTAAATAAAATATCAAAGTAAATTTTGATGCTATTATTGAAAAGTAGACCCCACACGTCATGATCAAATGTATCATCAGAATTTTGATGACATTTTGTGTTTTGGAATTATCTGGCTGGAAAGTAATTAAGTAAACATCCTGTATATTGGATTTGAAAGGAGTAACTCATTAGCTCCATTTGCCAACAATCTAGCCTTCCGGTTGGTTCTTCTAACTGCATCAACCATTTTAATGCTTGATGATCTGTTTGAACTGTAAATGTCGTAAATTCCAAATACACTCAACCTTCGTTATACGGCCGCTCTTTATACGGCGTTTGTATTTACGGCCTAATATTTTCGATATACGGTCAAAAATCAGGAAATTCCATAACGAATCAGGGGAAATTGCCCCTGATTCGTTATACAGCATTTTGCTTTACAGCCAACTTTTCTGGAACCTATCTAGGCCGTAAACCAAGGGTTGAGTGTATAGTCGAAATTTACGCAATGCCCACACAACGCCTAAGCATCCTAATTTGGTAGCGCTGTAATTCTTTTCAGCGGGTTGTAAGCTTCTACTTGCGTATACACAGGGAGCTTCCACTTCCTGTCCATCAATTATTTTAATTAGCATAAACACAGCTCCAAAGCCTTTACAACTTGCGTCAGTATGAACAATAAATGGTGCTCTTAGATTTGGTAATGCATATTTGGTCAAATGCATCTTGATGTTGTTTTTGCCAAATAAATTGCACATCTTTCTTCAAGAGAGGTCGCAATGGTTCAGAGACAGTTGCGAGATTTTTTAGTAATCGATGAAAGAAATTCACCATTCCCAAAAATCTCTGAAGTTCTTTTAAATTTTCAGGTAACGCCAAGTTATATCCGAGAAAAGTTAGTCGTTTCCTACAGAATTTCAATTTTTTGGGATGGACATGCTAATTTGCCTCTTGTAATTTGCCTAGCATTGTATCAATATGTGACATGTGTTCGCCAAAATCTTTTGATATGGTCACTACTGTCTAGATAGGCCCAAGAAAATTTTCTATAGACGTCGCCTAGAATGTTCTCTATTAACGTCTGAAAAGTTGTTCATGCATTTACGAGTCTTTTTTATTAGGGCATTCCTTCGCCCAGTGTCCCAACTTTTTACAGTTGTTACACGGGTCAGTTTCCGGTGACTTCTCTTTTCTGGGCAAAGAGGATCTCATACGACTTCTTTCCAAATCTGATTGTTTGAGTGAAAGGAGTGGCGATTTTGATTTTTGACTGGTGTCAATTTTCTTTGCATCAAACGACACTTTCTTGGACGTCAAAGATGGTTAGTATTTCGTCGTCGTCGGGTTTTTTCTCACGAGCAACAGAGTTGCTACTTCCTTAGATTCAGATTTGAATTTCTCCGGCTCCATATCTTATTTTTCTGTAGCACTGGCTAATTGAGCAGTGTGCTTCTTTAGTGTTGGATGTGGGTTCTTTACATTTGAACGTTTTCTGAACGACTTTTCAGGTTCATCAAGATAATCGTCGTTGTTTGGTGGTTGCAATAAAGGAGTATTCTTGAATCGTTGGCCTTTGTTGCCTCTTCTTTTTGCCAGCTTTTTCGTGAGCTGTCGAATGATCTCTGTGACGATCTCGTTGATCTGATTTGATGGATAACTTCGGAGTTTCTTTTTGCTGATTTTTGTTGTTATCAAAAAAGCGTTCGGTCAATCGTGACATACATTGAGTTTTACGCTCCAAAGTTTCAACTGGTCGTTTTCGTTTAAAACGACTTTTTCTTCGAGATCTCCTGTCGCCTGGATAGTGCTGATTGGCTGCATTGCTCATTCTCTTGAGCGTCGGTACTTTGGACTAGGGTTGTGCGGTTTTTTTTTTAGGCGAGTGCGGTGCGGTACGCACAAAAAACCGCAACGTATGCGGTATATCGCA